>KQ996969.1:0-10247 GCA_001598015.1 Dorcoceras hygrometricum | reverse complement strand
ATATATATATATATGTGGGATGTCTCAAGCGATTGAATAGAACCCCTGAAATGAAAAACCGCGTGCATTTAATTGTAATGCTTCTGCCAACCATCGGCTTCCGTCTGCCTCCTTAACTTGTTTAAAACCTCCAGACAAAGCATTAAATAGGCCAACAATAGCATCACTCCTTCGTGAGTCATGCTTGTTTACCATTGATCATGTGTTTTTTTTCTCACTTTTGTAACATATACACGACGGTCCCTTGTTACCGAGGGATTCGTTGTTGTGAAACGTGAAGGAGATGAGATAGTTCCATTGTCTCAGCATGTAATGTGGAGAGAATGGGCCAGAGGAGAATCAAGTGTAAAATTGTGAAATGGTGGAGTGAAAAATGTGAATCAGATTACATTAGTATGTAATTATTATATATTCTAAACTCGAGAAGGAAAATTTTATCGAGTACACGATACTGAGGCAATCTTGCTCGGGATAGCGATCAACGCGTGATTTCCGCCACGAGAAACGCTCCAGTGCATCACACGCCGGGTAATGCGCTCGCAGCAATCATCTAGCGCGTCTATTAATACCAAGATATGCTTCACTCTACGGCCATTCACAAACACATAAACTCTCTACTTTATATTCATAATTGCTCTTTATTCTCGAGCAACCGACCTGACTTAAGCACTTCCTCTTACCAGTATATGTGATTGCAGGTCATGGAAGGAAAGATATACAACTCATCCCCCCAGGACATCCAGTTCTTGAGACAGCATTGCTTTCTGAGCTTGCATCTCCTTACGGAGAACCTCGGTTTGAACAAGAAGAGCCATGTCTTGATTATCAGATCTGGTAAGAAAAGTAGTCTCAAGGCTTGAGATCTTCGTAAAAAGTGCGGCCTTGAGTTTCTCAATGTGAAATCTGGTTTGCACATGCTCAAAAGAAATTTGATCCACTGTAGCTCGAAGCTGTGCAAACTCTGCCGTAACATCTGTAGAAAGGCCGATAGCCGGTGGCTATTTTCCAAATTTTACATACTTTCTGATATTTGATTTTTCAATATTTTATTTTTTAAGAGTACCGAGAAATATATCAATTTTGTCTTTTGGAAGCGCTTGAAATCTTTCTCTAGTTTGAAAGATACGACTGTACCAGAGTTCATGGTCCATTAAAATATCAATTACCTTTAGGGATGGAAACTGCTGGTGCTTCTCGAATTGGTTCGAAAAAAATTGATTCTTATTCAAAAAAATTTTAAATCAAAACACACTTCAATCTAAATTATTTTTCTCAGTAGTTCACGGGATATTTTATTTATATAGTAAGTTACATATTAAATAAAATTTCTTATGCCTTTTCCAGCAGCTAGTACATATGTTTGAAATTTTTTAGTCGAACTTGAACCCAAGCCTTTGATTCAAACCAAATTCGAATGATTAAAAAACTTCAAGCTTGGACTCGAACCCAAGCTTTGACTGTATCTAATTGCGGTCGAACTCGAGCTTCAATGTGTTCTTAATTTTTGGCTCAACTGATACATTTACACCCCCCTAATTACATATTTGATGGATCTAGGCAAGTTGTTAGTGACCTATATATAGAAAATATTTGATCTCAAAATGGTGATACGCAATGCAGTCTCAATGTCTTTTGTAAACCGACTTCGGTAGCATGTCTCTGAGCGTATATAAGCTCATCTCATTAGCATACTGAAAAAAGATCAAGAAAATGAGACAAAGTTAAATCCTCGAATGAGCAACGATGATTATACTATACAATGGCACCAAAAAATAGTAAAATAACTAGGGGCTACGAGTTTTCGATACAGAAAATGAGACGAAAAAGAAGAAAGGCTTGGTACCATTGTAAGAAGAAATTCATTCACTCAGTTGTAAACTAACTCTCTTGAATCCTCTATGTAGTCCAGAAGCTTTTATTGATAATGTTTCTTCCCACTCTTAGCCGGGTTATTCTTTTTATATCCACGTAATTTTGTTACAAATACAATAAAGACAGCTTAATATGAAAACACATTTCTTGTCACATAATTACTAATTGTTTATGTCATTCGTGCTAACAACATATTATACAACTTTATATATGATAAAAAAAATCTCTTACGAATGGTTCGTAATTCTTGAAACTTATATTTTCAAAGATAAACAAGAACAATTTCTGAATAATTTGTTCCTTTCATTTTATGCATGTAGCAAGTTCCAAAGTCGTTAATATTTTGATTTTTCAGACATCTTCAAAATCACAATTTGTTGTATTTGAACGTGCAAATAAATACTATTCCGACAAATCTTGGTAATCATGTGGAAGGACAGTTCCTTAAATTGAGGTCCTTGAGAGTCAAACGTGTAGCTGTCGAGGACACGCCACAGGCTGTCTAACAAGTGAGTGATTAGTACAATCCAGAAGACAATTCTTTGGTTAGACAACTCCTGAAATTAACGACTGTGCAAGAACTCACAGTTTGATTTTGGGCGCGCTGAGATATCAACAATGGCGGCATATGCATCACTCCTCTCTCTGGGGCATATTCTTGACCAGTTATTGCAACACCCACCGCGCCAAAGGGATGTTTTTGACAAAGCCCAGATCGATTCTCTTCTTCAAATTATCACTTCTTTGCGAGATTTTCTTGAAGATTATTCGCTGATAAAGGGGGATGAGATTCAGGGATTGGAGGGAAAAATCGCAGGATCAGCATATGCAGCAGAAGATATCATCGAAAATCGTGTGGTGGATCAAATTCTTGAAGATTCTGTAGCTGAAAGTGGGAGTAACTCCACCCTCTTCTGTCAAGATTTGCAGAAAGTGATAGAAGCATTTGATTGTTTGAAGAAAGATGTGATGAAGCTTAAGGAAAGTGATCAAGGGATAAAACTCACGGAGCAGCCAAAAAAATATGCCACTGTTGGTTCTTTCATAGGAGGTGCTTCCGATAGCAAGAATACTATGGTGGGATTTGATGAAGATTTGGATCAAATGATGGACACACTCACTGGGGGCGAATCAAATCTCCAGATTCTGTCGGTAGTCGGGATGGGAGGCATCGGCAAGACTACCCTCGCAAGACATATTTTCAGCAATCCTTCGATTGTGAGCCACTTTGATCTTCATGCTTGGGTTACAATATCTCAACAATATAGTGTGCACGAAATCCTCTTGGGCATAATAAAGGATACTAAAGTTGTTGCAGGGGAAGGTGAACAACTCACTGGACGCAATGTGGATCAATTAGGATTGCGTCTGCATAAGATTTTGTTTGGTAGAAGATATTTGATTGTGATGGATGACATGTGGAGTATCGAGGTTTGGCATGCCATAAAGAGGTTTTTCCCGGATAATAACAATGGTTGTCGAATCTTGGTAACGACGAGACTATCAAATGTGGCTGATAATTTTCACTCATGTACCCCTCATCGGCTACCTTTGCTAGATGAGGTTCAAAGTTGGAGTTTGTTTTGTGATAAGGTGTTTGGAAAATCAGAAAGTTACCCTCTTGAGTTGGAGGAAATAGGAAAGACAGTTGTGAGAAATTGTGGGGGACTTCCTCTAGCCATTGCTGCTATCAGTGGACTTCTTGCAAAGTCTAGTCGAACAGTTGAGTACTGGGAGTGTGTTGCTAATGATACATATGAGTCATTAAATATGGGAGGCGATGGGTTCTGTTTTGAGATATTATCTCTAAGTTACAGGCATTTACCAGTTCATCTAAAGCCATGTTTCCTTTATATGGCAATATATCCGGAAGATAGTAATATTAAAATTTCAATGCTTGTTAAACTATGGGTAGCGGAGGGGATTGTCAAGCCAAAAAGATATAGAAGTTTGGAGGAAGTTGCAGAGGATAATTTAAAAGATCTAATAGATAGAAATCTCATTCAGGTTCGTGATTACGGGTCTAGAAACAACATAAAAAGTTGCACCATCCATGATCTCTTCAGAGAACTATGCCTCAAGGAAGCTCAGAAGGAGAAATTTCTTTGTGTCGCTATGATCCATAGCCTCAACCGTCATCCCAGAAGCATCAATAATATGCGTCGTCTTATTATTCAGCGAAGCTCGGAGAAAGAGGAGTTTCAACAACAGGTGTATGATGCGAGGAATTCAGCATCATGTACCCGTTCGTTCATATGTCGTGACTCAGAATACAAACCTATGAAGCTGCCTGTTCGTTCTACTAGACTGCTAAGAGTACTTAGCATAGGAAGTATCTACTCCCTTGAAGATATTCTGCAACTAGTTAACTTAAGATGCATCCATTTTGAGGATCGGTTGTTCCCAAATCAGTTGAATAATTTAGAATCTCTATTCCTGCCATAAGGAGTTTCAACACAGGTGTATGATGCGAGGAATTCAGCATCATGTACCCGTTCGTTCATATGTCGTGACTCAGAATACAAACCTATGAAGCTGCCTGTTCGTTCTACTAGACTGCTAAGAGTACTTAGCATAGGAAGTATCTACTCCCTTGAAGATATTCTGCAACTAGTTAACTTAAGATGCATCCATTTTGAGGATCGGTTGTTCCCAAATCAGTTGAATAATTTAGAATCTCTATTCCTGCCATGGAATCTGCAAACTGTTAACTTTGCTGGTACTAAGAGTTTGAGACCAATAAGTCTACCAACTGAAATTTGGGAAATGCCTCATCTCAGGCATCTTAAAACGGTAGAAGGAAACTTTTATTTGCCTGATCCTCCGAGCACCAACAGCAAAAATGGCAGGCGAGATATTTTTGAGCTGAAAAACCTGCAAACACTTTCTACGATAAGGAATTTCAGGTGTACGAATGAGGTTCTTCGTAGAATCCCAAACTTAAAAAAACTCGGGATTACTTACAGGGGATTATCCGGTGGCTTTGGATGGGATTACTACGAAGTGTACAATCTTGCACATTTGTGTAATATCGAATCATTTAACTTAAACAGTCGGGAGAAACTGCCACAAAATTTCGGTTTTCCACGTTCTCTCAAGAAGTTGACCCTGACTTACTGCAAAGTGTCTTGGGGATATTTGACTGTGGTTGGCTCACTTCCTCATCTTGAAGTTCTCAATCTGCTGGAAAAGGCTGTCATGGGACGTGAGTGGAATCCTGTGGAAGGACAGTTCCTACAGTTGAAGTCCTTAAGAATCGCTGATACAGATCTTGAGGAATGGGTAGCGGACAGCTCTCACTTTCCAAACCTTGAGAAACTTCAACTGAAGTGGCTACGTCACTTGAAGGAAATCCCATATGGTATTGGAGAAATTGGAACACTTAGATCAATTTCGTTGTATCTGTGTAGTTCATCAGCCAATGCTTCTGCAGAGAAGATACAAGAGGAACAACAACAACTTGGAAATTCTGACCTTCAGGTAACTATTGTAAGACAAGAAGAAATCTTTACATTATGAAAGTTAAAAAGACTTCAATCAATTTATTAGCATATTTGCCGTCTGGCCATGCCAGCAGCCAATAGTCTTTTGGAGTTGGCAGAGAGTGTGTGGTTATCTTTTATTTGTTGCTTGGCAGAGAGCCTTCACTCCTTTGAACACGGAGAAGTTTGTTAACTTGTTTTCCTTTCATTTCTTTCCTTTGGTTTTTGTCCATAAATATTAGTAGCTAGTGTTTTGTTACAGCCCATTTGTTGTGATTGTGAATGTGAGGTGGTTTTCTACTTTGAAAAGAAAGTTGATGGGAAGTGGCCTATGCGAAACTATGTGCAAATCTGTCTGGCGGTGTGCCTCTGTGTTAAATAGACAAATTTTTGCCTCAACGGCAGATTGAGACACTTTTTTGGAATATTTTTGTTTATCGGAGGAGGGAAAGGAAATGAGTTATTTCCGAAAGACCTTAGTCTCAACAGTGGTCTACTGGAGTTCCATGGAGCATATATGAGTTGATAAGACTTGAGTGGTGTAGGAGATTTCGCAGCTCCGATTCTCGTGTAGATCATATTTTCCACTAAAATATTATGAGAATATACTATGAGAGTTGGTACGTTATATAAGTCATCTCCCCCGTACCCCTGTCTACTGATGCATATCTCTCGATTTAAAATATATATGGATCAAGAGATCTATGACCTTTTTAGACAATTAACCCATTAATATATTAACCTTTGTGGAAGAAAAAAATGATGGGCTCCAGGAAGGTGCCATTAGTTATATGAGTATCCTTGAAAAGTTGTGGATACTATTACCTATTAAACTGAGATCGATCGCGTAGTCTGATAGACAAGGATAGTAAAAAATACCGAAACTTCGGTATATCAAGACCAACATTATTATATCGAAAAAATAAATTTATTGGAATTTTTGTATATCGAAAATTTCTATACGACATGATACCAATACCGATATTTTTGTATGGTAACGTATTGAATTTAGAGAGATTCGATATATCAAAATAATATATATATAGATTTAAATATATATAATACTATTTATTTTAAAGTTAAAATTTTTGAAAAAATAATTTTTTTCGAATATAGAATATTACATACCAGTACCGTGCTGAAACATAGATTTATAATAATGAATGAGAAAAAACCTAACTTTAAAATAAAAAAATTTCACTTGTAATCGTGTCTAATTTATTTAATAACTCTTGTACTGAACTTCACCACGCCAATTATATCATGTTTGGTCATTTAGAGCTCACCAAGTTTACCATAAAATGTCATAACAAAAAACAAATGAAACAGAAATTTAATGTGATTTATTCAATAACATAACTAGATAACACAAATAACCAAACAAGAGAGGTGGAATCGATAATCAGAACTCAGATACATCCGCAGATGCAGCTAATCTACAGGAAGACTTCATATTACCAGCCATCGTCGATATCGAACCAGCATAACAAGACGGAACACCATGCTCAAACATGAGGGATCCTCAAAGCAGCAACCAACTATAAATGAAAACAGCATATTAATCTTACAAGACCAAAACATAGGATATGACTAACTACGAGTAGGAAACTTAGTTCTCAGGATCCTGTCTCCTCACACCTTATCTACTTAACTACAAAGCATCCATATGCAGCCCTGCTATTGTATCATCAATATTTAGTCCTTCCATCCCCCTCCGTGATCACATCTTTAAATGCACCTCCACTAGGGATCATAGGCAAGACGTGTTCTTGATGAGGTACAATTACATCCAACAAGTACGGTCCAGGGGTATCCAACATCTTTTGAATGGCCGCCCTAAGATAATCCTTCTTCGACACACGAGCTGCAGGTATATCACATGCCTCAGCAAACTTGAGCATATTTGGAAAAATATCAGTCTCTTTGGCAGGATTTCCAAGATATGTATGTGCCCGGTTAGACTTGTAGAAGCGATCTTCCCACTGGACCACCATTCCTAGATGCTGATTATTTAGTAACATAATCTTAACAGGAAGGTTCTCCACTCGGATAGTGGCCAACTCCTGCACATTCATTATGAAACTCCCGTCGCCATCAATGTCGACAATGACAGCATCTGGTCTTGCAACGGCAGCTCCAATCGCTGCTGGAAGTCCAAAACCCATAGCCCCCAAGCCACCAGAAGTCAACCACTGCCGAGGCCTGTTGTACTTATAATGTTGCGCAGCCCACATCTGATGTTGTCCAACACCAGTGCTAATGATTGCATTTCCACTGGTCAGCTCATCAAGAATCTGAATTGCGTATTGAGGAGGAATGGCATCATCAAATGTCTTATAACTTAAGGGATACTTCATCTTCTGCTCTTTCAATTCCTCCCTCCAGGTTGAGAAATCAAGACCCGCTTTCTGTTTCTCCTCCAATATACAATTCAAACCCTTTAGAGCCAATTTAACATCCGCACAGAGAGAAACATGTGGTTGCTTGTTCTTACCAATCTCGGCCGAATCAATATCAATGTGAACAATTTTAGCTCGACTAGCAAACGCCTCCAACTTACCAGTTACCCGATCATCGAACCGAACCCCAAATGCAAGCAGCAGATCACTCTTGTCCACGGCATAGTTTGCATAAACAGTACCATGCATTCCCAGCATTTGCAATGCCAATTCCTCATCCGAGCCAGGATAGGAACCAAGTCCCATCAGCGTACTCGCCACGGGAATTCCTGTGAGCTTCACAAACCGCCTCAACTCTTCGCTCGAATTCAAACACCCACCACCCACATAAAGAACCGGCTTTTTGGACTCGGATATCAACCTAATTATCTGCTGTAACAACATGTCACTAGGTGGCTTGGGTAATCTAGACAAGTAACCAGCTAAACTCATGGGCTGTCCCCAATTCGGAACTGTCTTTTGTTGTTGAATATCCTTAGGAACATCAATCAAGACAGGACCAGGACGGCCCGACCTGGCGATGAAAAAGGCTTCTTTCACAATTCTAGGTATATCCTCAACATCCAACACGAGATAGTTGTGTTTGGTAATGGACCGAGTTACCTCGACGATGGGGGTTTCCTGGAAAGCATCGGTACCAATCATGCGGCGGGGAACTTGGCCCGTGATGGCCACCATCGGAATACTATCCATGAGCGCATCAGCCAATCCGGAAACCAAATTGGTGGCACCAGGGCCGGAGGTGGCGATGCAGACGCCAGGAAGGCCAGAGGCGCGTGCATACCCCTCGGCTGCGAAGACCCCACCCTGCTCATGGCGGGGAAGGACATTCCTAATGATCTTGGAGCGCGTGAGCGCCTGATGAATCTCCATCGACGCGCCACCCGGGTACGCAAACACGTCGGTGACACCTTCTCGCTCCAGCGCCTCCACCAGTATGTCGCATCCCTTCCTCAGCTCATCGGGAGCAAATCGGGAGACAAAGGCTTCTTCTTGCCGCGTCCCTTTGTCCGGAGAAGATAGGACATTACAGATTCGAAGCCCTCCGCGACGGGAGACAAATGCGCTACCCCCGTCGGCGATTACCTGTGAAATGGAGGGCATATCGGGGAAGAACCAGTAAGTCGCATCCCTTCCTCGGCTCATCGGGAGCAAATCGGGAGAGAAAGGCTTCTTCTTTCCGCGTCCCTTTGTCCGGAGATGATAGGACATTGCAGATTCGAAGCTCCCCTCTACGGGAGACAAATGCGTTCCCACGTCGGCGATTACCTGGGAAATGGAGGGTATATCGGGGAAGAATTTTCGGCGAATTGGAAGAAGATGAGAGAGCAGAATTGCTGTACACAGCGTAGGAGGAGGTTGGAGTAGCTGCCGCCATTGCGGACGGTGGAGGAGCACGGCGGCGGTGGCTGTGTCTTCTAGGGTTGTATGGACGGAGGAGAAGTAAAGAGAAGCTCGTTTATTATATATTGTTCTATAATATAAAACCGAGTGGTTGTGGCGAGCCAATATTAATATTTAGAAAGGGACTCCACTGTGGTTCTGTCAACTTGCTATAAAAAATTTAATATGAGGTTGCCTAATTCATAATTCATGATTTTTTTCCACTTGTTATTTCTTAAAATAAAAATTAATATTTTATATACAATAATATTTTTTTAATGTCTACAAAGTTAATATGTGTAACGACGAATTTTTTATTCACAAATTTCCTTCTATAATTTAGTTTTATACATATCAGCAGTCTTGTTAAAGATTTTGGATATAAAATTTAAATGTTTTTGTTCCAGGTATATAGAATTCCAGTTCAATAAAATTCGTAGTTTCTGTTAGGACATGCTTTACTGTAGAGTACAATATAGTCTTGAATATTTTGAAAATTTATTTGAAATGATTTTTAGGCATCTAAGAAAAATAAATTATCGATCATATGGTTAAAAGAAAAATGGAAAGACTGTATTAAAATTTGTCAGATAAAAATTAAAGTTTGGCAAACAATTGCGTGAGATAGTCTCATAAATCATATTTCGTGAGACGAAATTACACACATGAAAAAATATTGCTTTTAATCACGGATGAAAAACTATTATTGTTATTTCAAAAGTATAAATTCTAATAATTGACTCGACTGAAAATGTATTATTTTTATTGTTTAAAACATCACTGCTCGTGCTAGAATAATTATAAAATGGATTTGGTCAATCCGTCTCACGCTCGAATTTTTTAGATTGGAGGAGGATCTTAAAATTAAGGGATTCATAGTTTTTGTTATTAAAGTATCTTGGGATATATTTTTTAATTGATTGAATTTGTTGGAAATATCAAGTTGAATCCTGGGGACGAGGTTCGTGGCTTTTTTTTTTAAAATAATATAAAAATCAAATCAGATTCCAAAATTGTAACAATTTGGGACGAATTCCCATTTTATAACAAT
>KQ996737.1:637362-674761 GCA_001598015.1 Dorcoceras hygrometricum | reverse complement strand
CGAAGGAGGAAAAGCCCACCAAGAAGCCAAAGGCAAAGGCTTCCAAGCCGAACAAGTCTGAGGATGTTTGCCACCACTGCCACAAGCATGGGCATTGGAGGAGGAACTACAAGGAGTACCTCGAGCAGTTGCGAACTGCGAAAGGTATGTTCTATATTGAAATATTATGTCTCTTAGTTCGACTTCTTGGGTACTTGACACCGGATGTGGATCGCATATCTGCAATGATTTGCGGGTGATGACAAGAAGCCGACGTCTTAGAGAGGGTGAGACCCACTTGAGGCTTGGCAATGGAGCAAGAGTTGCTGCAGTAGCTATTGGAGATGTTTATTTATTTCTGTCTTCTGATTTTAAGTTGTTATTACGAAACGTTTTATTTGTTCCCGAATTAATAAAGAACATTATTTCTGTTTCTATGCTTGATAGTGATGGATATTCTTGTATGTTTGCTAATTAGATTTGCAATATTTACAAGAATAAATGTTTTAATTGGAATTGGGGAACGCGAAAACGATTTGTACACCTTAAAATTAAAAAACGTTCCAACTCGCGATGTCGAAGCACATACAACAACGATTAAAAGGAAACACGATAACTTGAACCCAGCACAACTTTGGCACGCTAGGCTAGGTCATATTTCTCTAAGTAGGATGAACAAGTTAGTTAGGAGTGACATGTTTGATCTGTCAGACATTAACTCCCTACCGACTTGTGAATCTTGTCTTAATGGAAAGATGACTAAGCAACCCTTCAAGGGCAAGGGTGAGCTTGCTCAAGATTGGATTTGATCCATACTGATGTGTGCGGCCCATTTAGTATTGGTACTAAATTCGGTCACACATACTTAATCACCTTTACCGACGATTACTCTAGGTATGGGTACTTGTACTTAATGAAGCACAAGTCTGAATCCTTTGAAAGGTTCAAAGAATTCAAGGCTAAAGTAAAAAATCAACTAGGCAAAAGTATTAAAGCACTTCGATCTGATCGAGGTGATGAATACTTAAGTGCTGAATTTCAAGACTATCTGAAAGAGAATGTGATTCTCGCACAGTGGACCCCTCCGGCCACACCACAGCTCAATGGTGTAGCGGAGCGTCGTAATCGAACCCTGTTAGACATGATTCGATCTATGATGAACTTCACTGAACTTCCTACCTCGTTTTGGGGCTATGCGCTCGAAACGGCGGTAATGTTTTTTAACAATGTCCACACCAAGGCAGTGGATAAGACTCCATATGAGATATGGATGGGCAAACCACCCAAGTACTCGTACATGAGGATTTGGGGATGTCCTGCTTACGTGAAGCAGACAGTGGGAGATAAGCTGGATACGAGATCCATCTTATGCTACTTCATTGGGTATCCAAATAATTCTATTGGATACTACTTCTACTATCCCAGCGAAACAAAAGTGTTTGTTTCTAGGAATGCCAAGTGGGCCTGTTTGTGGCCCGTTCCCACCCCTTGATAAATGTATCCCTTGTATGTCATGGTAAATTTAAATGTAAAGTTACTAGATTTAGTGGGAGTACATCCGAAGACGGTGGACAATGACGATCAAGATATTGAAGATCGAAGATCTGTAAAACCGGAAAGCTTTGTAATAGGATTGCATTGCATATTGCATTACCCCTAGGATTGGACCCAGGTCCGTGGCTGGCAACAGCCGCATAGCTCTCGCGATCGATCATCCCAATATTTCTTTATATATGTTGATATATAGATTAATTGAATCTGCATGTTGCATGTTTTAAATTAGATTTAAATATGCATGAGACCAAAGTTTTTCAAAAATAAAATCCCTCGTTTTAAATATGATTTAGAACTTATATCAAGATAAAATGTTCATTCGATAGACTAAAGGGTATTTAAAATTGTTTAAATTTCCCTACCTTCCATCAACAATGGGTGTACGTCGATGCTACCCGTATACATGGCCCGGCTCATATTATTGAGGCGGTCATGTATGCCGGAAAGCTGTCCACGCCATTGACAACTGTTGTGAGTCGGCTGGAACTCCCTTTAACGTTGGCTCATATTATTGGGGACGTTAAGGGAACGTCCTTCACGACTCGACATTGATGGGTCATCTTGACACGTGATAGTAAACGGCGTCATATTATTGGGCCCTTACTGGACGTGAGGTAAATACATGGAGGTTGCACCGGTTGCAATCGGAAACTACCTTTTGGGGGTCATGGATGGCTGATATTATTCGGGTCCATGGTCGCTTGATTGGGCTCCGTGTACCCACTAAAGAAACCTGTTTTCTCGATTTCATTAGAGGGTGGTGAAATCGTTAAAATAGTGGGAGGGTAATTCATAAAACTTAACGACCATGTTTTATGTCTTAGCGTTTATTTTATATATAATTAGTGATGCATGTCTGTTTTTCTTTCAGTATTACTGCTTATAAAATGGTTTCGATGAAAAACCCGCTCGCTGCTATACTGGATAGCAACAGGTTCACCGGTCTGAACTACCAAGACTGGCTCCGCAACCTAAATCTTGTATTGGCTTCGGAGAAGCTCCTCTATACGGTAGAGAAGTGCCCTCCGGAGGAAACCCCTGCCGATATCAGCCCTGAGGAGCTGATTACGCTTAACCAATGGCGGGACGACGAGGTTAAAGCTCGGTGCTATGTGATGGCATCGATGTCCAATGAAATGCAACGGCGCTTTGAGAAGACAAAGTATGCCTCTGCCATACTCTTTCATCTCAAGGAACTGTACGGGGAGAACTCTCGACATGAGAGATTCACGGCTGTCAAGGAGCTGATGACGAGCCGCATGCGCGATGGGACTTCGGTCCGCGAGCATGGGGTTCGTATGATTGGGCTCGTTGAAAAGCTATCGGGCCTTGATATCGCACTTCCACACGAGCTGTCGGTGGATGTACTTCTCCTCTCGCTACCCGCTGCATTTGACCCCTTTGTGGTCAACTTCAACATGAACAAGCTGGAAGCCAACCTTGAAGAGGTGGTTAACATGCTTGTAGTGTTTGAAGGGACCATAAAGAAGGACAAACCCATCCACCTTCTGGGTTCTTCTTCCTATGCGAAGAAGGGGCCCAGACGCAAGAGCAAGAAGCGTTCTGCTCCTACGAAGGAGGAAAGGTCCGCCAAGAAGCCGAAGGCAAAGGCTTCTAAGCCAAACAAGAGCGAGAATGTTTGCCACCACTGCCACAAGGCTGGGCATTGGAGGAGGAACTGCAAGAAGTACCTCGAGCAGTTGCGAACTGCAAAAGGTATGTTCTATATTGAAATAAATATGTCTCTTAATTCGACTTTTTGGGTACTTGATACCGGATGTGGATCTCATATCTGCAATGATTTGCAGGTGATGACAAGAAGCCGACGTCCGAGAGAGGGTGAGACCCACTTGAGGCTTGGAAATGGAGCAAGGGTTGCTGCTATAGCTATAGGAGATGTTTACTTATTTCTATCTTCTGATTTTAAGTTGTTGTTGAGAAACGTTTTATTTGTTCCCGAATTAATAAAGAACATTATTTATGTTTCTATGCTTGATAGTGATGGATATTCTTGTATGTTTGCTAATTCGATTTGCAATATTTACAAGAATGAATGTTTAATTGGAATTGGGGAACGCGAAAACGATTTATACACCTTAAAATTAAAGGACGTTCCAACTCGCGATGTCGAAGCACATACAACAACGATTAAACAGAAACACGATAAATTGAACCCAGCACAACTTTGGCACGCTAGGCTAGGTCACATTTCCCTAAGTAGGATGAACAAGTTAGTTAGGAGTGACCTGTTTGATCTGTCATACATCAACTCCCTACCGACTTGTGAATCTTGTCTTAAAGGAAAGATGACCAAGCAACCCTTCAAGGGCAAGGGTGAGCATGCTCAAGGCCTATTGGATTTGATCCATACTGATGTGTGCGGCCCGTTTAGTATTGGTACTAAATATGGTCACACATACTTCATTACCTTTACCGACGATTACTCTAGGTACGGGTACTTGTACTTGATGAAGTACAAGTCTGAATCCTTTGAAAGGTTCAAGGAATTCAAGGCTGAAGTAGAAATCAGTTAGGCAAAAGTATTAAGGCACTTCGATCTGATCGAGGTGGTGAATACTTAAGTGCTGAATTTCAAGACTATCTATAAGAGAATGTGATTCTCTCACAGTGGACCCCTCCGGCCACACCACAGCTCAATGGTGTAGCGGAGCGTCGTAATCGGACCTTGTTGGACATGGTTCAATCTATGATGAGCTTCACTGAACTTCCTACCTCGTTTTGGGGCTATGCGCTCGAAACGGCGGTAATGTTGTTGAACAATGTCCACACCAAGGCAGTGGACAAGACCCCATATGAGATATGGATGGGCAAACCACCCAAGTACTCATTTATGAGGATTTGGGGATGTCCTGCTTACGTGAAGCAGACAGTGGGAGATAAGCTAGATACGAGATCCATCTTGATGGTATGGTAAGGTAATGACCTACAAGGCACGATTAGTCGCGAAAGGTTACACTCAAAGGCAAGGTGTTGACTAAAACCTTCTCATGAAGGACATGGGTGAAGCATCCTATATTCTTGGAATACAGATCTATCGGGATAGATCTAAACGGATGCTCGGACTCACCCAAGCTACCTACATCGATATCATACTTAAGAGGTTCTCTATGGAAGAGTCCAAGAGAGGACACCTACCTATCTACTCATTGGGAATGATGTAGGAATGTTGTAGTCAACTAAAGTATGGTTGTCTAGTAGATTTTCGATGAGGACATGGGTGAAGCATCCTATATTCTTGGAATACAGATCTATCGGGATAGATCTAAACGGATGCTCGGACTCACCCAAGCTACCTACATCGATATCATACTTAAGAGGTTCTCTATGGAAGAGTCCAAGAGAGGACACCTACCTATGTGCCACGGGGTCACTCTATCCAAGTCTATGTGTCCAAAGACTGATGAGGAGATAGAGAGTATGACACATGTACCATATGCCTCAGCAATAGGTAGTATTATGTATGGCATGATCTCGACTAGACCGGATGTCGCATATGCTCTGAGTGTCACGAGCCGCTACCAGGCCAACCCCGGCCAATTGCATTGGAAGGCCGTGAAGGATATTCTTAAGTACTTACGAAGGACTAAGAATATGTTCATGGTCTATGGGGGTGGTGAACTGAAACTGGAAGGCTACACTGATTCTAGCTTCCAGTGTGACGTGGATGATTCGAAATCAACCTCTGGATTTGTATTCATGCTCAATGGTGGTGCTGTCTCTTGGAAGATTTCCAAGCAAGACACCATCGCGGATTCAACCACTGAGGCTGAGTACATTGCAGCATCAGCTGCTGCTAAGGAGGCCGTTTGGATAAGGAATTTCGTCCAAGGGTTGGGCATCATTCCTAATGGAGTTGGTCCAGTCCCGGTGTACTGCGACAACACGGGTGCCGTTCCGCAAGGAAAGGAGCCTAGGTCTCACCAAAGATCCAAAAACATACTGAGGAAATACCACATAATCCGGGATATTGTGGCTAGAGGTGACATAGCATTTGAGAGAGTCGCCTCTACGGACAACGTTGCTGATCCACTTACGAAGCCCTTGCCAGGACCCTTGTTTGAAAAACATCGCGAAACAATGGGACTGCGTCTGATGAGTAGTTGGCTTTAGGGCAAGTGGGAGATTGTTAGAGTAGATGCCCAACTAGCCAACTTGTGGCGTGTGGGTTCATAGACTCTTGTATATGACAATCTTTATATATGATATTCGCATTTATTATATGGCGTTCTTTACTTTCATTGTGTGTATGATGATTTACAATTGCTTTGAGTAAAGACCTAGAATACACTAAAGTGTATGTTAGATGTGATAGTGGGTATGACGGCTATCATGAAACACATCTAATAGTCACTGTGTATTCTGAACATGTTCCTAGTCGATTGGGCCGTCAAAATGAGGATAAGGCCGCCCGAGTTCGAGACTAGTATCTGCAATGCGAAGTACCATGTTTCATTGGTAGGGAACATTGTGATGTTCTGAGCATGCAGATAGATAGTGACCTGGTGATCTATCGAACTACCCTCCTTCGGACTTTCCAAGTGGTTACCATTTGTCGAGTGGATAAGTCTGAGGTCTTGGTTGTACTGATTAGTTCTCACGACTCGAAACGTCATTGAGACTCTACATGATAGGCGTCTCACTTTGACCCGTTTGCCGACTCACTTGGGGTCATAAGGCGTCGGGATTGGGTGAGACCCCGATGCATGTAGGAGTCAATGCATCGTTGTCGAGGATTCACCGCTCGCAGACATGCGTGGATATCCTATGCTATCTGAGGGGATAATAGTGTATAAATCTCTGGCCAGAGTACTAGAAGTGTTTTAGGTAAATGTGTTTACCTAGTTACACTCGCGATGTCACTATTCGATATCCAAGATGTACGCATAGCTATCGGATCTTTAGCGACTCTAGATTTACCAATGGTCGTCGATCTGATCGGGATATATGGATTGAAAGGACCGTACTGTACGCTAACCACGACCAACTGGTTCTTGCAGGCACTATCAGTGATACCTAGGGGATCATGGGACGATGTTGCTAGACGCTTTTACCATGATCCGTTGGGCAGGTCCGGAATTGTGATTCCGGAGCCACAATGGTTGTGGGCCCACGGCTAGCTGTATCCCTGAACCATTGAGGGTCACACAAGTACTGGATTCGAGATTCCCGCATGGATACTCAGCTCAATGTGTTGAGCATACGAAGAGGATTTTGGGAGTGCGACTTCCTAAAAGGTCAACAGAGGTCAAATCGTGATTTGCCGATGTTGAGGTGCAAAACGGTCATTTTGCACTGGGGTTCTGAAAAATGATTTTTTAGATCATATTATTCAGTTTCGGAAACTGATTCGATCCGTCCGATCTGATCGGCGATCGGAGGTACGATGAAGTCTCGGTGATGGGGATGAACGGAATGTTCACCCGTTGGACCCGGGCCCGTTGGGCCGGATCCAAACCCATCTTTAATTCTATTTAAATTAGAACTAACCCTAGACTTCATAACACAAGACTTGAAACCCTAAACCTAGTGATTAGTGGCCGCCGCCCCTCTCCTCAAGCCTCGCCGCCGCCGCCTTCAAGCGCCGCCGCCGCCGCCACCACGTGCCGCCGGAAAATTGTTTCCTGCCAACTCGACTAGGAGAATCCGTCCGCGCAGATCTCGTCAGGCCTTCTTGTACAGGCTGACGAAGGAATCCCGTCACCGGTCGTGGACCTGATTGACGATATCTACCGCCGCCTACCGTGAAGTGCCGTTTTCTTTACGAAACCGGTCGGAGCCAGGCACGAGTTGCCAGCAAGGTAGTCACCTTAACAGTATGAATGTCATAGTATGTTATTTGTTTTATCGAATTTATCGTCTCCCGGCACATTTTTTTGTTCTTCCGCTGCCTCACCGGGGGGCGTGATCCGGATCCCAACAGTGGTATCAGAGCCAAGGTTTTTGGATCTGATCAATACATATTACCATATTGTATCTAATGTTTTAATATTTCTAGAATTGAAACGAAGAAAATCGACATCGCACCGGCCACGGAACCGCCGCGTATGGCGGCGCCTCATCATCCTCGCCGCGCGCATGAGCACGCGCGACGCTTGCGCGCTGGTCGCGCATGGCGCGCGACCGCTGGTCTTGTCCAGCGCATGGTGGCCGATCATGTATCGTCGCCCGTCGTGCCATGTTGCGCCGCGTCGCGCTTGGAGATCGGCCGCAGCGCCGCGCGCCTGTCGCGCGCCTCAGCCGCCGCACGCGAGGAGATCGGCCGCGCTGGTCGCACGATGCGTCCGCCACTTGCGCAAGCGTTGCGCAGCGTTGCGCCACTGGTCGGGCGCCGCTCGTCGCGGGGAGGGCTGCTCGGGCGAGACGCTGGTTGGCGACGATGGCGCACGAGGTGCGCCGCTGCTGGCCGGCCGATGTGCGCTGAGCGCCGCTTCTTGCGCGCGGCCGTGCGTCGCGCTTGGCGCGACGTCGCGGGCGGCTGCCGTGCGATTTTTTGTGTGGCGCCGCCGCCGGCCGCCGCTCCGGCGAAGTTCCGGCGATGTCGTGACGGCTGATTTCTTCTAGGGTTTGGTTCGGGCCTGTCCCGGGCAGCCCGTGAAGTTTTCGGGCCGGTATTCGATATCGGGTCCGGTTTTGGTCGATTTTGAAATTTTAAGTTTTTGGGCCTAGAATTGTTTTAAGCCGTCACCGATCGTGGACCTGATTGACGATATCTACCGCCGCCTACCGTGAAGTGCCGTTTTCTTTACGAAACCGGTCGGAGCCAGGCACGAGTTGCCAGCAAGGTAGTCACCTTAACACCCTATGAATGTCATAGTATGTTATTTGTTTTATCATATTGATCGTCTCCCGGCACATGTTTTTGTTCTTCCGCTGTCTCTCCGGGGGGTGTGATCCGGATCCCAACACTTAAGAGGTTCTCTATGGAAGAGTCCAAGAGAGGACACCTACCTATGTGCCACGGGATCACTCTATCTAAGTCTATGTGTCCGAAGACTGATGAGGAGATAGAGAGTATGACACGTGTGCCATATTCCTCGGCAATAGGTAGTATTATGTATGGCATGATCTCCACTAGACCGGATGTCGCATATGCTCTGAGTGTCACGAGCCGCTATCAGGCCAACCCCGGCCAATTGCATTGGAAGGCTGTGAAGGATATTCTTAAGTACTTGCGAAGGACTAAGAATATGTTCATGGTCTATGGGGGTGGTGAACTGAAACTGGAAGGCTACACTGATTCTAGCTTCCAGTGTGACGTGGATGATTCGAAGTCAATCTCTGGATTTGTATTCATTCTCAATGGTGGTGCTGTCTCTTGGAAGAGTTCCAAGCAAGCACTGAGGCTGAGTACATCGCAGCATCAGCTGCTGCTAAGGAGGCGGTTTGGATAAGGAATTTCGTCCAAGAGTTGGGCGTCATTCCTAATGTAGTTGGTCCAGTCCCGGTGTACTGCGACAACACGGGTGCCGTTGCACAAGCAAAGGAGCCTAGGTCTCACAAAAGATCCAAACATATACTGAGGAAATACCACATAATCCGGGATATTGTGGCTAGAGGTGACATAGCAGTTGAGAGAGTCGCCTCTGCGGACAACATTGCTGATCCACTTACAAAGCCCTTGCCAGAACCCTTGTTTGAAAAACATCACGAAACAATGGGACTGCGTCTGATGAGTAGTTGGCTTTAGGCAAGTGGGAGATTGTTAGAGTAGATGCCCAACTTGCCAACTTGTGGCGTGTGGGTTTATAGACTCTTGTATATGACAATCTTTATATATGATATTCGCATTTCATTTATGGCATTCTTTACTTTCATTGTGTTGTATGATGATTAACAATTGCGTTGAGTAAAGACCTAGAATGCACTATAGTGTATGTTAGATGTGATAGTGGGTATGACGGCTATCATGAAATACATCTAATAGTCACTGTGTATTCTGAATTAGTTCCTAGTCTATTGGGCCGTCAAAATGGGATAAGGCCGCCTGAGCTTGAGACTAGTATCTGCGATGTGAAGTACCATGTTTCATTGGTAGGGAACATTGTGATGTTCTGAGCATGCAGATAGATAGTGACCTGGTGATCTATCGAACTACCCTCGTTCGGACATTCCAAGTGGTTACCATTTGTCGAGTGGATAAGTCCGAGGTCTTGGTTGTACTGATTAGTCCTCAAGACTCGAAACGTCATTGAGACTCTACATGATAGGCGTCTCACTTTGACCCGTTTGCCGACTCACTTGGGGTCATTAGGCGGTGGGATTGGGTGAGACCCCGATGCATGTAGGAGTCGATGCATCGTTGTCGAGGATTCACCGCTCGCAGACATGCGTGGATATGCTATGCTATCTGAGGGGATAATAGTATATAAATCTCTGGCCAGAGTACTAGAAGTGTTTTAGGTAAATGGGTTTACCTAGTTACACTCGCGATGTCACTATTCGATCTCCAATATGTATGCATAGCTATCGGATCTTTAGCGACTCTCGATTTACCAATGGTCGTTGATCTGATCGGGATATATGGATTGAAAGGACCGTACTGTACGCTAACCACGACCAACTGGTTCTTGCAGGCACTATCATATTGATCGTCTCCCGACCCAATTTTGTTCTTCCGCTGCCTCGCCGGGAGGCGTGATCCGGATCCGCCACGGTTAACCAACAGTGGTATCAGAGCCAAGGTTCTGATCTGATCAATACAATTGTGCCTTGTTGTATCTAAACTTTCAATTTTTCAGAATCAAAACAAAGTTTTTTGTTTCTCGGCCTGCCGGCCGCCGCCGCTAGCGGCGGCGCTAGATACCATGCGCGCATGAGAGCGCGTTTAATCTCGCGGGCCGCACATCTTGTTGCGGCCGATGCATGCTGGTGGCCGACTCACTGGACGCTGCCCGGTGCAAATCGTTGCACTATGTTGCGCCGCTGGTCGCGCTGGAGATGCACGATGGTCGCGCATCACGACCGTGCTGGTCGCGCGATGTTGCGCCGCTCGTAGCGCCGCTCCGCGCAAGCTGTTGCGCTGCTGGATGCGAGACGTGGCCTACCGTTGCAAGCATGGTGGCGCAACTGGACGCGCACTGGCCGAGAGGAAGGCTGCTGCTTCGCGTCGCTTGCTGGGCGCCGTTGTGCGACGATGAGCATCGTGCGCCGCGCTTGTCGCGGCCGTGCGTGGCCTTGCGCCGCGCGCGATTTTCATGGTGGCGGCCGCCGGCCGGCGATGCTCCGACGATGTCGTGACGGCTGATTTATTCTAGGGTTTAGTTCAGGCCTGTCCCGGGCAGCCCGTGAAGTTTTCGGACCGATACTCGATATCGGGCCCGTTTTGGTCGATTTTGAAATTTTGAGATTTTTGGGCCTAGAATTGTTTTAAGCCCAATTTGATACAATTAAAATTGCAAAATACGATTTTATTATGAAATATGATTTTGTAAATTAAATATGATTTTGTTGATTAAAATTTGATTTTATCGACAAAATACGATTTTATTTATAAAATGCGATTTCGTAATTAAAATATGATTTTGTGGATAAATAATTTGATTATTTAAATTTATGCATTATAATTAGATTAATTGCATGATTGGGATGATCGAGAGCCGTGCCCAATTTGTTAGGTGTATGCGATAGGTTTTTGTGATTCCGGTTTGTAAATATTTTGATTATCATTTAAAGTGGGCCTGTTTGTGGCCCGTTCCCACCCCTTGATAAATGTATCCCTTATATGTCATGGTAAATTTAAATGTAAAATTACTAGATTTAGTGGGAGGACATCCGAAGACGGTGGATATGACGATCAGGATATTGAAGACCGGAGATCTGTAAAACCGGAAGCATTGTAATAGGATTGCATTGCATATTGCATATCACCCATAGGATTGGACCAAGGTCCGTGGCTGGAAACCACGGACCGCATAGCTCTCGCGATCGATCATCCCAATATTTATATATATTGATATATGGTTAGTTGAATCTGCATGTTTTAAATTTGATTTAAAATATTTGCATGAGACCAAATTTTCAAAAATAAAATCCCTCGTTTTAAATACGATTTAAAACTTATATCAAGATAAATGTTTATTCGATAAACTAAAGGGTATTTAAATTTGTTTAAATTATCCCTACCTTCCATCAACAATGGGTGTACGCCGATGCTACCCGTATATATGACCCGGCTCATATTATAGAGGGGGTCATGTATGCCGGAAAGCTGTCCACGCCATTGACAATTGTTGTGAGTCGGTTGGAACTCCCTTTAACGTTGGCTCATATTATTGGGGACGTTAAGGGGACCGTCCTTCACGACTCAACATTGATGGGTCATCTTGACACGTGATAGTAAACAGCGTCATATTATTGGGCCCTTACTGGACGTGAGGTGAATACATGGAGGTTGCACCGGTTGCAATCGGAAACTACCTTTTGGGGGTCATGGATGACTGATATTATTCGGGTCCATGATCGCTTGATTGGGCTCCGTTTACCCACTAAGGAAACTTACTTTCTTGATTTCATTAGAGGGTGGTGAAATCGTTAGAATAGTGGGAGGGTAATTCATAAAACTTAACGATCTTGTTTTATGTCTTAGCGATTATTTTATATAGTTAGTGATGTTTGTCTATTTTTCCTTTTCAGTATTACTGCATATATAATGGTTTCGATGAAAAATCCACTTGCTGCTATACTGGATAGCAACAGGTTCACCGGTCTGAACTACCAAGACTGGCTCCGCAACCTCAATCTTGTATTGGCTTCGGAGAAACTTCTTTATGCGATAGAGAAGAGTCCTCCGAAGGAAGCCCCTGCCGATATCAGCCCTGAAGAGCTCTTCAACATGAACAAGCTGGCAGCCACCCTTGAAGAGGTGGTTAACATGCTTGTAGTGTTTGAAGGAACCATAAAGAAGGACAAACCCGTACTCCTTATGGGCTCTTCTTCCTCTGCGAAGAAGGGGCCCAGACGCAAGAGCAAGAAGCGTTCTGCTCCTGCGAAGGAGGAAAAGTCCGCCAAGAAGCCAAAGGCAAAGGCTTCCAAGCCAAACAAGAGCGAGGATGTTTGCCACCTTGCCACAAGCCTGGGCATTGGAGGAGGAACTGTAAGAAGTACCTCGAGCAGTTGCGAACTGCGAAAGGTATGTTCTATATTGAAATAAATATGTCTCTTAATTCGACTTCTTGGGTACTTGATACCGGATGTGGATCTCATATTTGCAATGATTTGCAGGTGATGACAAGAAGCCTACGTCTTAGAGAGGGTGAGACCCACTTGAGGCTTGGCAATGGAGCAAGAGTTGCTGCAGTAGCTATAGGAGATGTTTATTTATTTCTGTCTTCTGATTTTAAGTTGTTATTGAGAAATGTTTTATTTGTTCCCGAATTAATAAAGAACATTATTTCTGTTTCTATGCTTGATAGTGATGGATATTCTTTTATATTTGCTAATTCGATTTGAAATATTTACAAGAATGAATGTTTAATTGGAATTGGGGAACGCGAAAACGATTTGTACACCTTAAAATTAAAAGACGTTCCAACTCGCGATGTCGAAGCACATACAACAACGATTAAAAGGAAACATGATAACTTGAACCCAGCACAACTTTGGCACGCTAGGCTAGGTCATATTTCTCTAAGTAGGATGAACAAGTTAGTTAGGAGTGACATGTTTGATCTGTCAGACATTAACTCCCTAACGACTTGTGAGTCTTGTCTTAAGGGAAAGATGACTAAGCGACCCTTCAAGGGCAAGGGTGAGCGTGCTCAAGGCCTATTGGATTTGATCCATACTGATATGTGCGGCCCGTTTAGTATTGGTACTAAATATGGTCACACATACTTCATCACCTTTACCGACGATTACTCTAGGTATGGGTACTTGTACTTGATGAAGCACAAGTCTGAATCCTTTGAAAGGTTCAAAGAATTCAAGGCTGAAGTAGAAAATCAACTAGGCAAAAGTATTAAAGCACTTCGATCCGATCGAGGTGGTGAATACTTGAGTGCTGAATTCCAACACTATCTAAAAGAGAATGGGATTCTCGCACAGTGGACCCCTCCGGCCACACCACAGCTCAATGGTGTAGCGGAGCGTCGTAATCGAACCCTGTTAGACATGGTTCGATCTATGATGAGCTTCACTGAACTTCCTACCTCGTTTTGGGGCTATGCGCTCGAAACGGCGGTAATGTTGTTGAACAATGTCCACACCAAGGCAGTGGATAAAACTCCATATGAGATATGGATGGGCAAACCACCCAAGTACTCGTACATGAGGATTTGGGGATGTCTTGCTTACGTGAAGCAGACAGTGGGAGATAAGCTGGATACGAGATCCATCTTATGCTACTTCATTGGATATCCAAAGAATTCCATTGGATACTACTTCTACTATCCCAGCGAAACAAAAGTGTTTGTTTCTAGGAATGCCACCTTTATGGAAAGGGAATTTCTACTGGATAGAAAAGGCAAAATAGTAGAACTCGAAGAAGTTCGAGATCCAATCGAAGTACCAGGTGAGTCTCCCGCACCTCCAGAGCCGGTACCAGAAATGGTCGCACCTAGGAGATCCGAAAGGGTTCCTAGGGCTCTTGTGAGATATGGTTTTCTCCTTGAAGATGATCAAAGTGATTAAGTTGTTGGATCTGATCCAAGAACTTTCAAGGAGGCAATTTCCGATGCTGATTCTAATTTGTGGCTTGAAGCAATGCAATCTGAGTTAGACTCGATGCATGCTAACCAAGTTTGGACTCTTGTCAATCCTCCCGAAGGAATTGTTCCTATTGGGTGTAAATGAGTATACAAGAGGAAACTTGGGCCTGATGGTAAGGTAATGACCTACAAGGCACGACTGGTCGCGAAAGGTTACACTCAAAGGCAAGGTGTTGACTATGATGAAACCTTCTCGCCAGTCGCAATGTTCAAGTCGATTAGAATCTTCTTAGCCATAGCCGCATGGTACGACTATGAGATATGGCAAATGGATGTGAAAACTGCGTTCCTTAATGGAAACATTAAGGAAGAGATCTATATGACGCAGCCTGAGGGTTTCACATCTGTTGGAAGCGAGCATAAAGTATGCAAGCTTCAGAGATCGATCTACGATCTCAAACAAGCATCGCGAAGTTGGAACCTGAGATTCGATGAAACAATTTACGTAATTTGGTTTCATCAAGAATCACGAGGAGCCATGTGTATACAAGAAGGTAGTCAAGAGCGCTGTGACATTCCTCGTACTTTATGTTGATGACATTCTACTCATTGGGAATGATGTAGGAATGCTGCAATCAACTAAAGTCTGGTTGTCTAGTAGATTTTCGATGAAGGACATGGGTGAAGCATCCTATATTCTTGGAATACAGATCTATCGGGATAGATCTAAACGGATGCTCGGACTCACCCAAGCTACCTACATCGATACCATACTTAAGAGGTTCTCTATGGAAGAGTCCAAGAGAGGACACCTACCTATGTGCCACGGGGTCACTCTATCCAAATCTATGTGTCCAAAGACTGATGAGGAGATAGAGAATATGACACGTGTGCCATATGCCTCGGCAATAGGTAGTATTATGTATGGCATGATCTCCACTAGACCGGATGTCGCATATGCTCTGAGTGTCACGAGCCGCTACCAGGACAACCCCGGCCATTTGCATTGGAAGGCCGTGAAGGATATTCTTAAGTACTTACGAAGGACTAAGAATATGTTCATGGTCTATGGGGGTGGTGAACTGAAACTGGAAGGCTACACTGATTCTAGCTTCCAGTGTGACGTGGATGATTCGAAATCTACCTCTGGATTTGTATTCATGCTCAATGGTGGTTCTGTCTCTTGGAAGAGTTCCAAGCAAGACACCATCGCGGATTCAACCACTGAGGCTGGGTACATCGCAGGATCAGTTGCTGCTAAGAAGACATTTTGGATAAGGAATTTCGTCCAAGAGTTGGGCGTCATTCCTAATGGAGTTGGTCCCGTCCCGGTGTACTGCGACAACACGGGTGCCGTTGTGCAAGAAAAGGAGCCTAGGTCTCACCAAAGATCCAAACACATACTGAGGAAATACCACATAATCCGGGATATTGTGGCTAGAGGTGACATAGTAGTTGAGAGAGTCGCCTCTGCGGACAACGTTGCTGATCCACTTACGAAGCCCTTGCCTGGACCGTTGTTTGAAAAAACATCGCGAAACAATGGGACTGCGTCTGATGAGTAGTTGATATGGCATTCTTTACTTTCATCGTGTTGTATGATGATTAACAATTGCGTTGAGTAAAGACCTAGAATGCACTATAGTGTATGTTAGATGTGATAGTGGGTATGACGGCTATCATGAAACACATCTAATAGTCACTGTGTATTCTGAATTAGTTCCTAGTCTATTGGGCCGTCAAAATGAGGATAAGGCCGCCCGAGCTAGAGACTAGTATCTGATGCGAAGTACCATGTTTCATTGGTAGGGAACATTGTGATGTTCTGAGCATGCAGATAGATAGTGACATGGTGATCTATCGAACTACCCTCGTTCGGACTTTCCAAGTGGTTACCATTTGTCGAGTGGATAAGTCGGAGGTCTTGGTTGTACTGATTAGTCCTCACGACTCGAAACGTCATTGAGACTCTACATGATAGGCGTCTCACTTTGACCCGTTTGCCGACTCACTTGGGGTCATTAGGCGGCGGGATTGGGTGAGACCCCGATGCATGTAGGAGTCGATGCATCGTTGTCGAGGATTCACCGCTCGCAGACATGCGTGGATATCCTATGCTATCTGAGGGGATAATAGTGTATAAATCTCAGGCCAGAGTACTAGAAGTGTTTTAGATAAATGGGTTTACCTAGTTACACTCGCGATGTCACTATTCGATCTCCAAGATGTATGCATAGCTATCGGATCTTTAGCGACTCTCGATTTACCAATGGTCGTTGATCTGATCGGGATATATGGATTGAAAGGACCGTACTGTACGCTAACCACGACCAGCTGGTTCTTGAAGGCACTATCAGTGATACCTAGGGGATCATGGGGCGATGTTGCTAGACGCTCTTACCATGATCCGATGGGCAAGTCCGGAATTGTGATTCCGGAGCCACAATGGTTGTGGGCCCACGGCTAGCTGTATCCCTGAACCATTGAGGGTCACACAAGTACTGGATTCGAGATTCCCGCACGGATACTGAGCTCAATGTGTTGAGCAAAGGAAGAGGATTTTGGGGAGTGCGACTTCCTAAAAGTCAACAGGGGTCAAATCGTGATTTCAGCTGTTGAGGGGCAAAACGGTCATTTTGCACTGGGGTTCTGAAAAATGGTTTTTCAAATCATAGTATTCAGTTTTGGAAACTGATTCGATCGGTCCGATCTGATCGGCGATCGAAGTTACGATGAAGTCACAGTGATAGGGATGAACCGAATGTTCACCCGTTGGACCCGGGCCCGTTGGGCCGGTCCAAGTCTATCACAAGTCTATTTAATTAGACTAGGACTTCATAACTCAAAAAACAACTTAATTAATCATAACACTTGATTAAAACCCTAACCATAGAGCCAAAAGCCGCCGCCCCTTTCTTCTTCAACCTCACGCCGCCGCCGGTGCACGCCGCCGCTCGCCGGACTTGCTCCGGCCAAATTTTTGAGGAGAATCCATTGGCGATAAAATCCTTCAGTCTTCTAGTGCAGGCTGATCGGAGGGAGATCATTTCCGGTCGTGGACCTGATTGACGGATCTACCGCCGCCTACCGTGAAGAGCCGGCGTTCTTGTAATTACGGTTGGAGCCAGGCACGAGTTGCCAGTAAGGTAATCCACAAAACACCCTATGGTTGTGTTTGATTTTGAATTGTATTGATCGTATCTCGGCCCAATTTTGTTCCCGCTGCCTCGCCGGGAGGCGTGATCCGGATCCGCCACGGTTAACCAACAGATCTCATATCTGCAATGATTTGCAGGTGATGACAAGAAGCCGACGTCTTAGAGAGGGTGAGACCCACTTGAGGCTTGGAAATGGAGCAAGAGTTGCTGCAGTAGCTATATGAGATGTTTATTTATTTCTGTCTTCTGATTTTAAGTTGTTATTGAGAAACGTTTTATTTGTTCCCGAATTAATAAAGAACATTATTCTGTTTCTATGCTTGATAGTGATGGATATTCTTGTATGTTTGCTAATTCTATTTGCATTATTAACAAGAATGAATGTTTAATTGGAATTGGGGAACGCGAAAACGATTTGTACACCTTAAAATTAAAAGACGTTCCAACTCGTGATGTCGAAGCACATACAACAACGATTAAAAGGAAACACGATAACTTGAACCCAACACAACTTTGGCACGCTAGGCTAGGTCATATTTCTCTAAGTAGGATGAACAAGTTAGTTAGGAGTGACATGTTTGATCTGTCATACATTAACTCCCTACCGACTTGTGAATCTTGTCTTAAGGGAAAGATGACTAAGCAACCCTTCAAGGGCAAGGGTGAGCGTGCTCAAGGCCTATTGGATTTGATCCATACTGATGTGTGCGGCCCATTTAGTTGGTACTAAATTCGGTCACACATACTTCATCACCTTTACCGACGATTACTCTAGGTATGGGTACTTGTACTTAATGAAGCACAAGTCTGAATCCTTTGAAAGGTTCAAAGAATTCAAGGCTGAAGTAGAAAATCAATTAGGCAAAAGTATTAAAGCACTTCGATCTGATCGAGGTGGTGAATACTTAAGTGCTGAATTTCAAACTATCTGAAAGAGAATGGAATTCTCGCACAGTGGACCCCTCCGGCCACACCACAGCTCAATGGTGTAGCGGAGCGTCGTAATCGAACCCTGTTAGACATGATTCGATCTATGATGAGCTTCACTGAACTTCCTACCTCGTTTTGGGGCTATGCACTCGAAACGGAGGTAATGTTGTTGAACAATGTCCACACCAAGGCAGTGGATAAGACTCCATATGAGATATGGATGGGCAAACCACCCAAGTACTCGTACATGAGGATTTGGGGATGTCCTGCTTACGTGAAGCAGAAAGTGGGAGATAAGCTGGATACGAGATCCATCTTATGCTACTTCATTGGATATCAAAAGAATTCCATTGGATACTACTTATACTATCCCAGCGAAACAAAAGTGTTTGTTTCTAGGAATGCCACCTTTATGGAAAGGGAATTTCTACTTGATAGAAAGGGCAAAATAGTAGATCTCGAAGAGGTTCGAGAACCAACTGAAGTACCAGGTGAATCCCCTGCACCTCCAGAGCCGGTACCAGAAATGGTTGCACCTAGGAGATCCGAAAGGGTTCATAGGGCCCCTGAGAGATATGGTTTTCTCCTTGAAGATGATCAAGGTGATCAAGTTGTTGGATCTGATCCAGGAACTTTCAAGGAGGCAATTTCCGATGCTGATTCTAATTTGTGGCTTGAAGCAATGCAATCTGAGTTAGACTCGATGCATGCTAACCAAGTTTGGACTCTTGTTAATCCTCCCGAAGGAATTTTTCCTATTGGGTGCAAATGGGTATACAAGAGGAAACTTGGGCCTGATGGTAAGGTAATGACCTACAAGGCACGACTGGTCGCGAAAGGTTACACTCAAAGGAAAGGTGTTGACTATGATGAAACCTTCTCGCCAGTCGCAATGTTCAAGTCATTTAGAATCTTGTTAGCCATAGCCGCATGGTACGACTATGAGATATGGCAAATGGATGTGAAAACTGCGTTCCATTATGGAAACATTAAGGAAGAGATCTATATGACGCAGCCTGAGGGTTTCACATCTGTTGGAAGCGAGCATAAGGTATGCAAGCTTCAGAGATCGATCTACGATCTCAAACAAGCATCGCGAAGTTGGAACCTGAGATTCGATGAAACAATTAAGGAATTTGGTTTCATCAAGAATCCCGAGGAGCCATGTGTTTACAAGAAGGTAGTTAAAAGCACTGTGACGTTCCTCGTACTTTATGTTGATGACATTTTACTCATTGGGAATGATGTAGGAATGCTGCAATCAACTAAAGTCTGGTTGTCTAGTAGATTTTCGATGAAGGACATGGGTGAAGCATCCTATATTCTTTGAATACAGATCTATCGGGATAGATCGAAACGGATGCTCAGACTCACTCAAGCCACCTACATCGATACCATACTTAAGAGGTTCTGTATGGAAGAGTCCAAGAGAGGACACCTACCTATGTGCCACGGGGTCACTCTATCTAAGTCTATGTGTCCGAAGACTGATGAGGAGATAGAGAGTATGACACGTGTGCCATATGCCTCGGCAATAGGTAGTATTATGTATGGCATGATCTCCAATAGACCGGATGTCGCATATGCTCTGAGTGTCACGAGCCACTATCAGGCCAACCCCGGCCAATTGCATTGGAAGGCTGTGAAGGATATTCTTAAGTACTTGCGAAGGACTAAGAATATGTTCATGGTCTATGGGGGTGGTGAACTGAAACTGGAAGGCTATACTGATTCTAGCTTCCAGTGTGACGTGGATGATTCGAAGTCAACCTCTGGATTTGTATTTTGCTCAATGGTGGTGCTGTGTCTTGGAAGAGTTCCAAGCAAGACACCATCGTGGATTCAACCACTGAGGCTGAGTACATCGCAGCATCAGCTGCTGCTAAGGAGGCGGTTTGGATAAGGAATTTCGTCCAAGAGTTGGACGTCATTCCTAATGGAGTTGGTCCAGTCCCGGTGTACTGCGACAACACGGGTGCCGTTGTGCAAGCAAAGGAGCCTAGGTCTCACCAAAGATACAAACATATACTCAGTAAATAACACATAATCCGGGATATTGTGGCTAGAGGTGACATAGCAGTTGAGAGAGTCGCCTCTACGGACAACGTTGCTGATCCACTTACAAAGCCTTTGCCAGGACCCTTGTTTGAAAAACATCGTGAAACAATGGGACTGCGTCTGATGAGTAGTTGGCTTTAGGGCAAGTGGGAGATTGTTAGAGTAGATGCCCAACTAGCCAACTTGTGGAGTGTGGGTTTATAGACTTTTGTATATGACAATATTTATATATGATGACGATGAGCGTAGGCTGAGTTTGGCTACGTTTCAGTTGAGGAGAAGTGCCGAGCGTTGGTGGAGAGGTGCTTTGAGGACTCTAGAGGAGACAGGTGTAGGGATTTCGTTGATTAGCTTCTGTACTGCCTTTCGTCAGGAGTACGTTCCGGAATCTTTTGTGAACGCCAGGGAGCGAGATTTTGATAACCTGGTGCAAGGATCTATGTTCGTGGGAGAGTATTCCCAAAGATTCTCTTCTCTTCTTGCCTATGTTTCGCATGTTGCTGGCCGAGAGAAGGCGAAGAGGAACAAGTTCATGGAGGGGCTCAATGAAGAGCTGTATTCTTTTGTGTTGGCGGGTTCACCGGCGAGCTATGAAGAAGCGGTGGATAGGGCTATAGACATCGCGGAAGGACTGCAGAACCGTCGGTCGCGTGTAGGCCGCAAGGGGTGCAAGGTAGTCGTCCCGTAGTTCCGGGGGTGCAACCTTCCCAGTCAGTGCATTCATCTCAGCCATCCCAGCAGCAGGTAGCTCAACAACCTGGACACCAGAGGTTTAGGCCTCGTGGTCGTCAGTTTAAGAAGAAGTCTGGTTCTAGTTCTTCTGGCTCGGGTAGTTCGAGCAGTGGCAGTAGCTCCAAGGTTGAGTATTGTGGTCAGTGTGGAGGAAAGCATCCTATAGCACAGTGTGTAGGTGTGCAGGGTTCGTGTAACGTCTGTTGTCAGTATGGGCACTTTGCGAGAGTGTGTCCTTTGTCTGGATCGCAGCATACAACCGCTCCACCGTAGGGTCGAGGTGGATCGTCTAGAGGTCGTTCTTTTCCAGCCCAGCAGCAGAGGTTAGGAGAGCCTCAGTTTAGGCCGTTTCAGCAGCCTGGTCCTTCACGATTTGGACATTCTTCCCATCATCAGTTTTCAGGACCACAGTTTGCCCAAGTGAATGCCATGACTAGGCAGAAAGCGGAGGGCACGCCAGGATGAGGAGTGATCGCAGGTACTTGCTTTGTTTTTATTTTCCTGCACGTGTGTTGTTTGATACAGGAGCATCACATTCTTTTATTGCTGATGTTAGGACCGGTTTTAAGAGATAGCAGACGCTGTTGTCAAGAATTAAAAATTTTGCGTGCTGCTTATCATAAGGATGAGGTGCAATATCTCTGGTTCTTGAACACTAAAAAATACAGAGCACCGGAGACAGATCTGGTATGTTAATAAAACATGTGGAAAACACCAGAACTGAATCCTATATTTTAAAACATCACAAATAGATTTATGTGCAACATAAATCTGTTCGAGACTTACTCTGTGTGTGTGCTAACTGTGTATGCGTGAATGCTGAATATAAATGCAAGTGCTGAAAGCTTAAAGAATACAATACTCCATCGATTTGTTTCTGGAAGTTCGGACTTCAATGTCCTACGTCTCCCCTTCTTCCACCTCGGAAGGCTCCACTAGAAGATTTGATCTATACATCGTGTACAGACCCGATCCCGCAACCAGCAGCTGCGAGAACTCCTAGAAACTACCAGCCCTCGGCTGTTCACTCAGAACTTGTTTAACGTCTCTGTTCAAAGACTACATACACAGAGTTTTACGTCATCGTGCTTGGACGGTAACTGATTGTGAATTGGTTTTGAGATTCATTCACTAATGAATGGGAATGAATCTCTGTGTGTGAGATTTTTACAATGAAGCGCTCAACTCGCTATTTCTCTATTTCTCACACATTAGGGAAGTGCTCTACAAAAGCTAATTCTAGCTCAGCTGTCAACTCCAATAAGCTCCTCTACGAATGATAGTTGACAGCTTCGCTTTTGATTTTTCTTCCCTTTGATTGTTGTCTTCTTTTGATTAATCTTTTCTGTGCAACAACAACTCTCTCAACTGCACTACCTCTTCAATGGCGTTCCTATCATATATAAGGCCTCTGTTCAAATTAAATCCGTTGGACACAAATTCTTCCCGTTCAAATGTGTTCTTTAAAGTACCGACAAGGATTGTCCTTTGTGTCCTTTCTTTTGCAGGCCTTTTTGTCGTCTTCAACATTTGAATTAAGCTCAGCAGTTGACATCCAGCTTCAGTGAATCTTCATAATGTAATCTGTCAACTGCTTCGCTACTGATTGTATCTTCAACTGCTGCGACTGGATTCTTTGCGTCTGGTTGCAACTCTTCACTACGTCTGCTTTTCTTGCGTCTGGATTTCCTACGATTGGATAAGCAAAACACTGTAGCCTGCGACTGGGTGCACTGTAACTTGTGACTGGTACATCTTCTTGCGACTGGATTACCCAACTACTGGTTAGATCAATCGCTGTCGTTTTGACTTATTCAAACGACATCGTTTGGTATGCCTCCTCAACTGGTTTAATTAAGACATTGTAGCTCTCGTCTGGATGTACTGTTGCTACCTGCTGGTTATTATCATAGCAAAGAGTATCTGCTAAATCTTAGCGCGAACGCAAAACGCTGTCGTATCTATTTATCCAAACGACATCGTTTTGCTATCGCTAATTTCATGTACCAACTGTTGGTTGTACTGTAGCTCTCTGCTGATTGCTGACGTCACTACTGACTTCATCATCGCTGATCCAGCTCTTGCGCTTCTTGTCGACTGCTGAATGTACTGAAGCTTGCTGCTGACGTCATCTTTGCTGCTCATAGCTTCCTCCAGTAGATAAGCTGACGTCATCAACGCTGCTACTCGATTTCTTCCAATCAGCAATGCTGACGTCATCGTTGCTGATCACAGCTTCCTCCATTCGACATGCTGACGTCATCATCGCTGATTCCAGATCTTGTTAGCGCTCCAGCTGGTTTTTGTTCTTCACAACTGGTTCCAGACTTCCACTGTTCATCTTCTTCTTCGAACCTTTCTCCAGCCTTTAGCAAATATCACAGCTGCTGGTCTAAATTGGACTTCGCCTGATTACGAACAACTGACTTAACTTTGGATGTATCCATTGCTAATCCAGCTTCCGTCTAAATGATAAGCCAAAACAGCTGTGCACTTTATCTTGTAAACCATCGACTGGACAGATTTTGCTTCATGGCATTTTCTTCGATAGCTAGCATCTGTACACTAAGTAGATTTGTTAGAAATACAATAATAAGTTTTGTGTAATTCAAAATTCAATCTGGATCTGTTGACACTGATCCATCAATCTCTCCCTTTTTGATTTACACAAAACTTTAAATAATAAATGGATGTTCTAACAATTCTCTCCCTTTTTGTGGGAATCAAAAAGAGATTGAAAGCTGGTCTTCCCGAACTTTAAATCAAAGTCTCCCTACACTGTCACAACAAAAACAACGTGACAGCAGGATTTTTGATTTTGAAATCGAAAAACATTTTGGGAAGAACCGTATGCGGCAGTATGCTATAATTTTGAAAAAGACGATTAAAACAAAACTGAAACTGATGCATGAACAGATAGCTCAAATTAATAAAGACAAAGACGCCACTCTCCCTGTCTTTTATAATATAAGCTCAAATCATTTTAAAAGATAATGAAGCACCAGCTGATATTCCGCATAACAGTACTTTTGAAAACTATCAGAGCATTTAAAAATTGTTTCAAATAATCATGTGCCACTGAGTCACTTACATTTGAAGAACCAGAAAGAAAATGTGACAGATAAAAGCTCAGATTTTCATTCTCCTATTTCGTCCCATGTGCTTGTCACCGAGCCTCGCTCCAGGTGAACTTACAGCACAACAAAAATAGAATCTTGGCATCCGCACGGAACTCACGCATTCCGTGACAGTTCATCAAGAGAAAACCAGTTCTATATTAAAACAAATCATTTTCATCCGGCCTTCATAAAATAAGCTTCTCAAAAACAGTTAAAAATATTTTAAAACATAGCACATGAGTTTTAAAATAAGTGCTCGTTCAAGAACAACCTGCTCTGATACCACTTGTTAGGACCGGTTTAAAGAGATAGCAGACGCTGTTGTCAAGAATTAAAAATTTTGCGCGCTGCTTATCATAAGGATGAGGTGCAAGACATCTGGTTCTTGAACACTAAAAAATACAGAGCACCGAAGACAGATCTGGTATGTTAATAAAACATGCGGAAAACACCAGAACTGAATCCTATATTTTAAAACATCACAAACAGATTTATGTGCAACATAAATCTGTTCGACACTTACTGTGTGTGTGTGCTAACTGTGTATGCTTGAATGCTGAATATAAATGCAAGTGCTGAAAGCTTAAAGAATACAATACTCGATCGATTTGTTTCTGGAAGTTCGAACTTCAATGTCCTACGTCTCCCCTTCTTCCACCTCGGAAGGCTCCACTAGAAGATTTGATCTATACATCTTGTACAGACCCGATCCCGCAACCAGCAGTGTGTGTGAGATTTTTACAATGAAGCGCTCAACTCTCTGTTTCTCTATTTCTCACACATTAGGGAAGTGCTCTACAAAAGCTAATTCTAGCTCAGATGTCAACTCCAATAAGCTCCTCTACGAATGATAGTTGACAGCTTCGCTTCTGATTTTTCTTCCCTTTGATTGTTGTTTTCTTTTGATTAATCTTTTCTGTGCAACAACTCTCTCAACTGCACTACCTCTTCAATGGCGTTTGTTGGGGAACCACGGCGGATCCGGATCACGCCTCCCGGCGAGGCAGCGGAAGAACAAAAATGGCCGGGAGACGATCAATACAATTCAATACAAACATGCAGTCTATGACATTCATAGGGCGTTTAGATTGCTACCTTGCTGGCAACTCGTGCCTGGCTCCGACCAGTTTCTCGAGGAAACCGGCACTTCACGGTATATGGCGGTAGATAACGTCAATCCGGTCCACGACCAGAAACGAGACTCCTTCGTCAGCCTGCACTAGAAGGCCTGACGAGATCGGCGCGGACAGATTCTCCTCGTCAAGTTGGCCGGAACAATTTTCGGCGACACAAGGCGGCGGCGGCGGCACAAGGGCGGCGGCGGCGGCTTATGAGAGGAGGGAAGGGGCGGCGCACGCTTAGGGTTAGGGTTTGTAGTTAAGTGTTGAGTCCTCTTGATTAAGTCTCCTAAGTCTATATTAAATAGACTTAGTGATGGACTTGGATCGGCCCAACGGGCCCGGGTCCAACGGGTGAACATTCGGTTCATCTCCATCACCGTGACTTCATCGTAACCCCGATCGCCGATCAGATCGGACCGATCGAATCAGTTTCCAAAACTGAATACTATGATCTGAAAAACCATTTTTCAGAACCCCAGCACAAAATGACCGTTTTGCCCCTCAACAGCGGGAAATCACGATTTGACCCCTGTTGACTTTTAGGAAGTCGCACTCCCTAAAATCCTCTTCTCACGCTCAACACATTGAGCTGAGTATCCGTGCGGGAATCTCGAATCCAATACTTGTGTGACCCTCAATGGTTCAGGGATACAGCTAGCCGCGGGCCCACAACCATTGTGGCTCCGGAATCACAATTCCGGACTTGCCCATCGGATCATGGTAAGAGCATCTAGCAACATCGCCCCATGATCCCCTAGGTATCACTGATAGTGCCTGCAAGAACCAGTTGGTCGTGGTTAGCGTACAATACGGTCCTTTCAATCCATATATCCCGATCAGATCAACGACCATTGGTAAATCGAGAGTCGCTAAAGATCCGATAGCTATGCATACATCTTGGAGATCGAATAGTGACATTGCGAGTGTAACTAGGTAAACACATTTACCTAAAACACTTCTAGTACTCTGGCCAGAGATTTATACACTATTATCCCCTCAGATAGCATAGGATATCCACGCATGTCTGCGAGCGGTGAATCCTCGACAACGATGCATCGACTCCTACATGCATCGGTGTCTCACCCAATCCTGCCGCCTAATGACCCCAAGTGAGTCGGAAAACGAGTCAAAGTGAGACGCCTATCATGTAGAGTCTCAATGAAGTTTCGAGTCGTGAGGACTAATCAGTACAACCAAGACCTCGGACTTATCCACTCGACAAATGGTAACCACTTGGAAAGTACGAACGAGGGTAGTTCGATAGATCACCAGGTCACTATCTATCTGCATGCTCAGAACATCACAATGTTCCCTACCAATGAAACATGGTACTTTGCATCACAGATACTAGTTTCGAGCTCGGGCGGCCTTATCCTCATTTTGACGGCCCAATCGACTAGGAACATGTTCAGAATACACAGCGACTATTAGATGTGTTTCATGATAGCCGTCATACCCACTATCACATCTAACATACACTTTAGTGTATTCTAGGTCTTTACTCAACGCAATTGTTAATCATTATACAACACAATGAAAGTAAAGAATGCCATTTGAATAAATGCGAATATCATATATAAAGATTGTTTCATACAAGAGTCTATAAACCCACACGCCACAAGTTGGCTAGTTGGGCATCTACTCTAACAATCTCCCACTTGCCCTAAAGCCAACTACTCATCAGACGCAGTCCCATTGTTTCACAATGTTTTTCAAACAACGGTTCAGGCAAGGGCTTCGTAAGTGGATCAGCAACGTTGTCTGCAGAGGCGACTCTCTCAACTGCTATGTCAACTCTAGCCACAATATCCCGGATTATGTGGTATTTCCTCAGTATGTGTTTGGACCTTTGGTGAGACCTAGGCTCCTTTGCTTGCGCAACGTCACCCGTGTTGTCGCAGTACACCGTGACTGGACCAACTCCATTAGGAAATTGTAAATCATTACACACATAATGAAAGTAAAGAATGCCATATTAGAAAGTGCGAATATCATATATAAAGATTGTCATATACAAGAGTCTATAAACCCACACGCCACAAGTTGGCTAGTTGGGCATCTACTCTAACAATCTCCCACTTGCCCTAAAGCCAACTACTCATCAGACGCAGTCCCATTGTTTCGCGATGTTTTTCAAACAACGGTCCAGGCAAGGGCTTCGTAAGTGGATCAGCAACGTTGTCTGCAGAGGCGACTCTCTCAACTGCTATGTCAACTCTAGCCACAATATCCCGGATTATGTGGTATTTCCTCAGTATGTGTTTGGACCTTTGGTGAGACCTAGGCTCCTTTGCTTGCGCAACGTCACCCGTGTTGTCGCAGTACACCGTGACTGGACCAACTCCATTAGGAATGACGCCCAACTGTTGGACGAAATTCCTTATCCAAACGGCCTCCTTAGAAGCAGCTGATGCTGCGATGTACTCAGCCTCAGTGGTTGAATCCGCGATGGTGTCTTGCTTGGAACTCTTCCAAGAGACAGCACCACCATTGAGCATGAATACAAATCCAGAGGTAGATTTCGAATCATCCACGTCACACTGGAAGCTAGAATCAGTGTAGCCTTCCAGTTTCAGTTCACCACCCCCATAGACCATGAACATATTCTTAGTCCTTCGCAAGTATTTAAGAATATCTTTCACGGCATTCCAATGCAATTGGCCGGGGTTGGCCTGGTAGCGGCTCGTGACACTCAGAGCATATGCGACATCCGGTCTAGTGGAGATCATGCCATACATAATGCTACCTATTGCCGAGGCATATGGCACACGTGTCATACTCTCTATCTCTTCATCAGTCTTCGGACACATAGAGTTAGATAGAGTGACCCCGTGGCACATAGGTAGGTGTCCTCTCTTGGACTCTTCCATAGAGAACCTCTTAAGTATGGTATCGATGTAGGTAGCTTGGGTGAGTCCAAGCATCCGTTTAGATCTATCCCGATAGATCTGTATTCCAAGAATATAGGATGCTTCACCCATGTCCTTCATCGAAAATCTACTAGACAACCATACTTTAGTTGACTGCAGCATTCCTACATCATTCCCAATGAGCAGAATGTCATCAACATAAAGTACGAGGAATGTCACAGCGCTTTTAACTACCTTCTTATACACACATGACTCCTCGGGATTCTTGATGAAACCAAATTCCTTAATTTTTTCATCGAATCTCAGGTTCCAACTTCGCGATGCTTGTTTGAGACCGTAGATCGATCTCTGAAGCTTGCATACCTTATGCTCGCTTCCAACAGATGTGAAACCCTCAGGCTGCGTCATATAGATCTCTTCCTTAATTTTCCATTAAGGAACGCAGTTTTTACATCCATTTGCCATATCTCATAGTCGTACCATGCGGCTATAGCTAACAAAATTCTAATTGACTTGAACATTGCTACTGGCGAGAAGGTTTCATCATAGTCAACACCTTGCCTTTGAGTGTAACCTTTCGCGACCAGTCGTGCCTTGTAGGTCATTACCTTACCATCAGGCCCAAGTTTCCTCTTGTATACCCATTTACACCCAATAGAACAATTCCTTCGGGAGGGTTAACAAGAGTCCAAACTTGGTTAGCATGCATTGAGTCAAACTCAGACTGCATTGCTTCAAGCCACAAATTAGAATCAGCATCGGAAATTGCCTCCTTGAAAGTTCTTGGATCAGATCCAACAACTTGATCACCTTGATCATCTTCAAGGAGAAAACCATATCTCTCAGGAGCCCTAGGAACCCTTTCGGATCTCCTAGGTGCGACCATTTCTGGTATTGGCTCTGGAGGTGCGGGAGACTCACCTGGTACTTCGATTGGATTTCGAACCTCTTCGAGTTCTACTATTCTGCCATTTCTATCAAGTAGAAATTCCCTTTCCATAAAGGTGGCATTCCTAGAAACAAACACTTTTGTTTTGATGGGATAGTAGAAGTAGTATCCAATGGAATTCTTTGGATACCCAATGAAGTAGCATAAGATGGATCTCGTATCCAGATTATCTCCCACTGTCTGCTTCACGTAAGCAGGACATCCCCGAATCCTCATGTATGAGTACTTGGGTGGTTTGCCCATCCATATCTCATATGGAGTCTTATCCACTGCCTTGGTGTGGACATTGTTCAACAACATTACCGCCGTTTCGAGCTCATAGCCCCAAAACGAGGTAGGAAGTTCAGTGAAGCTCATCATAGATCGAACCATGTCCAACAAGGTCCGATTACGACGCTCCGCTACACCATTGAGCTGTGGTGTGGCCGAAGGGGTCCACTGTGCGAGAATCCCATTCTCTTTCAGATAGTCTTGAAATTCAGCACTTAAGTATTCACCACCTCGATCAGATCGAAGTGCTTTAATACTTTTGCCTAATTGATTTTCTACTTCAGCCTTGAATTCTTTGAACTTTTCAAAGGATTCAGACTTGTACTTCATCAAGTACAAGTACCCATACCTAGAGTAATCATCGGTAAATGTGATGAAGTATGTGTGACCATATTTAGTACCAATACTAAACGGGCCGCACACATCAGTATGGATCAAATCCAATAGGCCTTGAGAACGCTCACCCTTGCCCTTGAAGGGTTGCTTGGTCATCTTTCCCTTAAGACAATATTCACAAATCGGTAGGGAGTTAATGTCTGACATATCAAACATGTCACTCATAACTAACTTGTTCATCCTACTTAGAGAAATATGACCTAGCCTAGCGTGCCAAAGTTGTGCTGGGTTCAAGTTATCGTGTTTCCTTTTAATCGTTGTTGTATGTGCTTCGACATCGCGAGTTGGAACGTCTTTTAATTTTAAGGTGTATAAATCGTTTTCGCGTTCCCCAATTCCAATTAAAGATTCATTCTTGTAAATATTGCAAATCGAATTAGCAAACATACAAGAATATCCATCACTATCAAGCATAGAAACAGAAATAATGTTCTTTATTAATTCGAGAACAAATAAAACGTTTCTCAACAACAACTTAAAATCAGAAGACAGAAATAAATAAACATCTCCTATAGCTACCCAAGAAGTCGAATTAAGAGACATATTTATTTCAATGTAGAACATACCTTTCGCAGTTCGCAACTGCTCGAGGTACTCCTTGCAGTTCCTCCTCCAATGCCCAGCCTTGTGGCAGTGGTGGCAAACATCCTCGCTCTTGTTTGGTTTAGAAGCCTTTGCCTTTGGCTTCTTGGCGGACTTTTCTTCCTTTGCAGGAGCAGAACGCTTCTTGCTATTGCGTCTGGGTCCCTTCTTCGCAGAGGAAGAAGAACCCAGAAGGAGGACGGGTTTGTCCTTCTTTATGGTCCCTTCAAACACTACAAGCATGTTAACCACCTCTTCAAGGGTGGCTGCCAGCTTGTTCATGTTGAAGTTGACCACAAAGTGGTCAAATGCAGCGGGTAGCGAGAGGAGAAGTACATCCACCGACAGCTCGTGTGGAAGTACGATATCAAGGCCCGACAGATTTTCAACGAGCCCAATCATACGAACCCCATGCTCGCGGACCGAAGTCCCATCGCGCATGCGGCTTGTCATAAGCTCCTTGACAGCTGTGAACCTCTCATGTCGAGAGTTCTCCCCGTACAGCTCTTTGAGATGAAAAAGTATGTCAGCAGCATACTTCGTCTTCTCAAAACGCCGTTGCATTTCATTGGACATCGATGCCATCACATAGCACCGAGCTTTAACCTCGTCGTCCCACCATTGTTTAAGCGTTACCAGCTCTTCAGGGCTGATATCGGCAGGGGCTTCCTTCGGAGGACTCTTCTCTATCGCATAAAGAAGTTTCTCCGAAGCCAATACAATATTGAGGTTGCGGAGCCAGTCTTGGTAGTTCAGACCGATGAACCTGTTGCTATCCAGTATAGCAGCAAGCGGGTTTTTCATCGAAACCATTTTAAAATGCAGTAATACTGACAAGGAAAGCAGACAAACATCACTAACTATATATAAAATAAACGCTAAGACATAAAACATGGTCGTTAAGATTTATGAATTATCCTCCCACTTATTTAACGATTTCACCACCCTCTAATGAAATCGAGAAAAAGGTTTCTTTAGTGGGTACACGGAGCCCAATCAAGCGATCATGGACCCGAATAATATCAGCCATCCATGACCCCCAAAAGGTAGTTTCCGATTGCAACCGGTGCAACCTCCATGTATTCACCTCACGTCCAGTAAGGGCCCAATAATATGACGCCGTTTACTATCACGTGTCAAGATGACCCATCAATGTTGAGTCGTGAAGAACGGTCCCCTTAACGTCCCCAATAATATGAGCCAACGTTAAATTTGGTCTCATGCATTTATTTTAAATCAAATTTAAAACATGCAACATGCGGATTCAACTAGCTATATATCAATATATATAAATATTGGGATGATCGATCGCGAGAGCTATGCGGTCCGTGGTTGCCAGTCACGGACCTGGGTCCAATCCTAGGGGTAATGCAATATGCAATGCAATCCTATTACAAAGCTTTCTGGTTTTACAAATATTCGGTCTTCAATATCTTGATCGTCACTGTCCACCGTCTTCGGATGTCCTCCCACTAAATCTAGTAATTTTACATTTAAATTTACCATGACATACAAGGGATACATTTGTCAAGGGGTGGGAACGGGCCACAAACAGGCCCACTTTAAATGATAATCAAAATATTTACAAACCGAATCACAAAAACCTATCGCATACACTAACAAATGGGGCACGGCTCTCGATCATCCCAATCATGCAATTAATCTAATTAACATGCATAAATTAAATAATCCTATTATTTATCGCAAAATCATATTTGAATCATAAAATCGCATTTTATAATAAAATCGTATTTTGTCGATAAGATCAAATTTTAATCAACAAAATCATATTTCATTATAAAATCATATTTTACAATTAAAATCACATTTTGCTAATTTTAATTATATCATATTGGGCTTAAACAATTTTAGGCCCAAAAATCTCAAAATTTCAAAATCGACCAAAACGGGCCCGATATCGAATATTGGCCCAAAAACTTCACGGGCTTCCTGGGACAGGCCCGAACCAAACCCTAGAAGAATTCAGCCGTCACAACATCGCCGGAGCATCGCCGGGCGGGGGCCGCCGGCGGCGGCGTCACCAGGAAAAATCGCACGGCACAAGGCCACGCAAGCGGCCGCGACAAGCGCGGCGCTCCATGCGCCATCGTCGCACAACGACGCAGGCAAGGTGCAGCAGTGGCCGGCCAGTATGGCGCAATCGCACGGCCAGCGCGCGGCTATGCGCCGCCTCTCGTGCGACAAGCGCGCGGGCAGTAGGAAACCATCGTCCAGCCTCATCGCGCCACCAGCGGTCGACGTCCAGCATCCAGCGACGCAACGATTTGCACGGGCAGTGGCCAGCGTCTTGGCCATCCAGGCGCAACGTCTTGCGCGAGACGACCGCCGATTGCATGGCCAACAGGCGCGACTTTGCGTGGCGTGCGCGCACACCTGCGCGCGAGTGTGGCCGCCGCGCTTGGCGACGGCCGGTGGCCATGTTTCAAAATTTTTTTTTGTTTCTTTGATCTGAAATTCAAGATTTGATACAATATGGCATAATTGTATTGATCAGATCCGAAGCATCAGCTCTGATACCACTGTTGGGGAACCACGACGGATCCGGATCACGCCTCCCGGCGAGGCAGCGGAAGAACAAAAATGGCCGGGAGACGATCAATACAATTCAATACAAACATGCAATCTATGACATTCATAGGGCGTTTAGATTGCTACCTTGCTGGCAACTCGTGCCTGGCTCCGACCAGTTTCTCGAGGAAACCGGCACTTCACGGTAGATGGCGGTAGATAACGTCAATCCGGTCCACGACCAGAAACGAGACTCCTTCGTCAGCCTGCACTAGAAGGCCTGACGAGATCGGCGTGGATAGATTCTCCTCGTCAAGTTGGCCGGAACAATTTCCGGCGACACAAGGCGGCGGCGGCGGCGGCACAAGGGCGGCGGCGGCGGCTTATGAGAGGAGGGAAGGGGCGGCACACGCTTAGGGTTAGGGTTTGTAGTTAAGTGTTGAGTCCTCTTGATTAAGTCTCCTAAGTCTATATTAAATAGACTTAGTGATGAACTTGGACCGGCCCAACGGGCCCGGGTCCAACGGGTGAACATTCGGTTCATCTCCATCACCGTGACTTCATTGTAACCCCGATCGCCGATCAGATCGGATCGATCGACTCAGTTTCCAAAACTGAATACTATGATCTGAAAAACCATTTTTCAGAATCCCAGCGCAAAATGACCGTTTTGCCCTCAACAGCGGGAAATCACGATTTGACCCCTGTTGACTTTTAGGAAGTCGCACTCCCTAAAATCCTCTTCTCACGCTCAACACATTGAGCTGAATATCCATGCGGGAATCTCGAATCCAGTACTTGTGTGACCCTCAATGGTTCAGGGATACAGCTAGCCGCGGGCCCACAACCATTGAGGCTCCGGAATCACAATTCCGGACTTGCCCATCGGATAATGGTAAGAGCGTCTAAAAACATCGCCCCATGATCCCCTAGGTATTACTGATAGTCCCTGCAAAAACCAGTTGGTCATGGTTAGCGTACAGTACGGTCCTTTCAATCCATATATCCCGATCAGATCAACGACCATTGGTAAATCGAGAGTCGCTAAAGATCCGATAGCTATGCATACATTTTGGAGATCGAATAGTGACATCACGAGTGTAACTAGGTAAACACATTTACCTAAAACACTTCTAGTACTCTGGCCAGAGATTTATACACTATTATCCCCTCAGATAGCATAGGATATCCACGCATGTTTACGAGCGGTGAATCCTCGACAACGATGCATCGACTCCTACATGCATCGGGGTCTCACCCCAATCCCACCGCCTAATGACCCCAAGTGAGTCGGCAAACGAGTCAAAGTGAGACGCCTATCATGTAGAGTCTCAATTTAAACCCATTTACCAAAAACACTTCTAGTACTCTGGCCAGAGATTTATACACTATCGTCTCCTCAGATAACATAGGATATCCACGCATGTCTGCGAGCGGTGAATCCTCGACAACGATGCATCGACTCCTACATGCATCGGGGCCTCACCCAATCCCGCCGCCTAACGACCCCAAGTGAGTCGGCAAACGGGTCAAAGTGAGGCGCCTATCACGTAGAGTCTCAATGATGTTTCGAGTCATGAGGACTAATCAGTACAACCAAGACCTCGGACTTATCCACTCGACAAATGGTAACCACTTGGAAAGTCCGAACGAGGGTAGTTCGATAGATCACCAGGTCACTATCTATCTGCATGCTCAGAACATCACAATGTTCCCTACCAATGAAACATGGTACTTTGCATCGCAGATACTAGTCTCGAGCTCGGGCGGCCTTATCCTCATTTTGACGGCCCAATCGACTAGGAACATGTTCAGAATACACAGTGACTATTAGATGTGTTTCATGATAGCCGTCATACCCACTATCACATCTAACATACACTTTAGTGTATTCTAGGTCTTTACTCAATGCAATTGTTAATCATTATACAACACAATGAAAGTAAAGAATGCCATATGAATAAATGCGAATATCATATATAAAGATTGTTTCATACAAGAGTCTATAAACCCACACGCCACAAGTTGGCTAGTTGGGCATCTACTCTAACAGCGTTCCTCTCATATATAAGGCCTCTATTCAAATTAAATCCGTTGGACACAAATTCTTCCCATTCAAATGTGTTCTTTAAAGTATCGACAAGGATTGTCCTTTGTGTCCTTTCTTTTGCAGGCCTTTTTGTCGTCTTCAACATTTGAATTAAGCTCAGCAGTTGACATCCAGCTTTAGTGAATCTTCGTAATGTAATCCATCAACTGCTTCGCTACTGATTGTATCTTCAACTGCTGCGACTGGATTCTTTGCGTCTGGTTGCAACTCTTCACTACGTCTGCTTTTCTTGCGTCTGGATTTCCTACGACTGGATAAGCAAAACACTGTAGCCTGCGACTGGGTGCACTGTAACTTGCGACTGGTACATCTTCTTGTGACTGGATTACCCAACGACTGGTTAGATCAAACGCTGTCGTTTTGACTTATTCAAACAACATCGTTTGGTATGCATCCTCGACTGGTTTAATTAAGACATTGTAGCTCTCGTCTGGATGTACTGTTGCTACCTGCTGGTTATTATCATAGCAAAGAGCATCTGCTGAATCTTAGCGCGAACGCAAAACGCTGTCGTATCTATTTATCCAAACGACATCATTTTGCTATCGCTAACTTCATGTACCAACTTCTGGTTGCACTGTAGCTCTCTGCTGATTGCTGACGTCACTGCTGACTTCATCATCGCTGATCCAGCTCTTGCGCTTCTTGTCGACTGCTGAATGTACTGAAGCTTGCTGCTGACGTCATCTTTGCTGCTCATAGCTTCCTCCAGTAGATAAGCTGACGTCATCAACGCTGCTACTCGATTTCTTCCAGTCAGCAATGCTGATGTCATCGTTTCTGATCACAGCTTCCTCCATTAGACATGCTGACGTCATCATCGCTGATCCCAGATCTTGTTAGCGCTCCAGCTGGTTTTTGTTCTTCACAACTGGTTCCAGACTTCTACTGTTCATCTTCTTCTTCGAACCTTTCTCCAGCCTTTAGCGAATATCACAGATGCTGGTCTAAATTGGCCTCCGCCTGATTACGAAAAACTGACTTAACTTTGGACGTCTCCATTGCTAATCCAGCTTCCGTCTAAATGATAAGCCAAAATAGCTGTGCACTTTATCTTGTAAACCATCGACTGGACAGATTTTGCTTCATGGCATTTTCTTCGATAGCGAGCATCTGTACACTAAGTAGATTTGTTAGAAATACAATAATAAGTTTTGTGTAATTCAAAATTCAATCTGGATCTGTTGACACAGATCCATCAGCTGATGCATTTGTGGTTGAGCATGGTTTGCATACCATATCTTTGTGTGATGTTGTGTCTGTTGCGACTCCTGTTGGCGTGAGCCTGTTCTCCCAGGAGATCTTGTCGAATGGTATTCTTATGTTTGGTGAGAGTGTGTTGTTAGCCAACATGATCAGGCTAGTGATGTGCGATTTTGACTTTATAGTGGGAACGGACGTGTTGTCTAGCTATAGAGCCACTGTGGATTGTTTCCATGGCGTTGTGCGATTTAGGCCCCAGTCTGGCTAGAAATGGAATTTCTATGGCCAAGATTCCCAGTTGAATATTCCTTTAGTCTCTACAATCACATGTTTAGCCTGTTGTCGTTAGAGAATGCTGGTTTTATGATCTATGCCTTAGATGCGTCTTCTTCTTCGAGCGTAGAGCTTAGTAAGGTTCCCGTGGTTCGACATTTCCGGAATGTGTTTCCGGAAGAGATTCCTGGTTTTCCTCCGAGAAGGGAGATAGACTTCAGCATTGAGTTGGTACCTGGTACAGCCCCGATCTCGAGAGCTTCGTATCGTTTAGCGCCTGCTGAGTTGAGGGAGCTTAACAACTTGGTGATTTGCTGGAGAAGGGTTTTATCAGACCGAGTATGTCACCTTCGGGAGCGCCTATCTTGTTTGTGAAGAATAAGGATGGGTCGATGAGAATGTGTATCGACTTTAGGCAGTTGAATAAGGCAATAATGAAGAATAAGTATCCTTTGCCTAGGATCGATGACTTGTTTGATCAGCTTCAGGGTTCGGCTGTGTTTTCTAAGATCGATCTTCGTTCGGGGTACCATCAGTTGTGCATCCGAGAGTAGGATATTGAGAAGACTACGTTTCAAACGAGGTATGGGCATTATGAGTTTTTAGTTATGCCTTTTGGTTTGACGAATGCTCCCGCAGTTTTCATGGACTTGATGAACCGAGTCTTTAGAGAGTTCATCGATCAGTTTGTGATTGTGTTTATCGATGACATTTTGGTGTACTCTAAGACTCCGATGCAGCACAAAGAGCATTTGAAGTTGGTTGACGAATGCTCCCGCAGTTTTCATGGACTTGATGAACCGAGTCTTTAGAGAGTTCATCGATCAGTTTGTGATTGTGTTTATCGATGACATTTTGGTGTACTCTAAGACTCCGATGCAGCACAAAGAGCATTTGAAGT
>KQ996737.1:592737-632192 GCA_001598015.1 Dorcoceras hygrometricum | reverse complement strand
GTTCCGGCCTAGTTTTTCGAGGAGAATCCGATCGTGCTGATCTCGTCAGGACTTCTTGTGCAGTCTGACGAAGGAGTCTCGGATCTGGTCGTGGACCGGATTGACGAATCTACCGCAATCAACCGAGAAGCGCCGGGTTCTTGAAACACCGGTTGGAGCCAGGCACAAGTGCCAGACAGGTAACTCGTTGAAACACCCTATGTATGTTGATACATATGATTGTTTGATTACTCGTATTGATCGCATCCCGGTCAAATTTTTGTTCTTCCGCTGCCTGCCGGGGTGCGGATCCGGACCAATCCCAACAACACAAACGCGATAGGAGCCACCAGGATGATTCTACGCCTCCTCCTCCCCCACCTCCTCAGCTGACACCATATGAGAGGTCTAACATGGATATGCTATCCGGGATGCCAGGCTTTTGGAGCGTCAGCGGAGCGACCCGGGAAGTCGCATGAGGAGGACGTCGCCGAGAGGTTCCACAAGTAGGGACCTAAGGAGATGATTACACTATTCCTATAAAGAGGGCCTTTAGGTCAGAGCAAACACTAAGGACATAAGCTTTGAGGCACAGAAGAAGATGCCATTTCATCAGCCTCAACAGCAAGCTCAGGACAAGAGGCCATTCACTGGACAACAATCAGGCCAAGGAGCACCAAGGCCAGAGGAAAAGGCCGCTACTCCAGCAGGAAAGTTGTTGCAGGCTCCAAAGCCTGGAACTCCAACAGAGAGACCTACTTGTCCAAACTGTGGACGTCAACACGCTGGGAAGTGCTTGAAAGGAACCGGAGTTTGCTATAAGTGCAAGCTGCCAGGGCATACGATCTACCAATGCCCCCTAGCAAAGCATCCTGCTACCGGAAGAGTCTACATCAGAGGAAGTCGAACCCGACACCACGTTGATCACATGTAGAGTAATGGTTTAGTTGTAGCCACCGCGCACTAGTTGATTCAGGAGCGACGCACTCCTTTATTTCGGAGAAGCTTGTTAGACGAATGGATATAGCTCAGGAGAGCTTATCAGAGCAACTATTGGTGACGATTCCATCGGGAGAAGAGCTACGTACAGTCAGCATTGTCAAGAACATTGATATGGTGCTGCAAGACTGCACAGTGTTCATAGATTTGATAGTATTTCCGATGTCAGATTTCGAAATCATTCTTGGGATGGATTGGTTGTCTGAGTACCAGGCAATAATAGACTTCTAGGACAGGACAGTGCAGCTTAAATCTCTTGGAAGGGAGTCATTCGTTTTCACAGCAGCAAGATGATGAAGAAGCCTCGACTTATCTCGTTCCTACAAATGAGGAAGCTCATGGAGGATGGATACACATCAATTATAGCTAGTATTACGGCAGCAACTACCGTACCAGAAGGCCCGTGCTCTTTGTGAAGAAGAATGACGGTAGCGTGCAACAATACACTGACTATCGGGAACTAAACGCAGTAACTGTCAAGAACAAGTACCCTTTGCCTCGAGTGGAGGATCTCCTTGATCAGCTACAAGAATCCTCAGTATTCTCTAATATAGATCTTCGCTCAGGTTACCACCAGCTGAAGGTGCGAGAGGCAGATGTACATAAGAAGGCTTTCAGGACTCGCTATGGCCACTACGAGTTCCTAGTGATGCCCTTTGGATTAACCAATGCCAGCAGTTGTCATGGACCTCATGAACAGAGTGTTGTAGCCGTACCAAGATCAGTTTATAATCATCATCATTGATGAAATCCTCATCTATTCGAGGAGCAATGAAGAGTATGTGATCTATATAGATGCCTCTAAGCTAGGCCTAGGCATAGTGCCTAGCAGAGTGATAGTTTACGCCTCCAGACAGCTGAAAGTGCACGAAAAGCACTACCCGACGCACGATTTGGAGTGGAAGTGGGAGAATATCTCAATATATTTCATTGTGGGATTGCCGAGAACTATCAAGGGTTTAAACTCTATATGGGTGATTGTGGACAGACTCACCAAGTCGGCACATTTTGTGCCGGTGAAGACCGCTTTCACGATATCACAGTACGCATAGCAGTATATTTCCCGTAATGTCAAGAACAACAATTCGAAATGGTGGTGCTTAATAAAAAAACTATTTTTTATTAATCAAGATTCATCAGTATTACAAAAAAAGTAATGGATGTGCCGGTGAAGACCGCTTTCACGATATCACAGTACGCATAGCAGTATATTTCCCGTAATGTCAAGAACAACAATTCGAAATGGTGGTGCTTAATAAAAAAAAACATTTTTTATTAATCAAGATTCATCAGTATTACAAAAAAAAGTAATGGATAAACTATTCCTTAAAGCATGGTTCGAAAGAACGAAAAAGTGCGAGGCGGATACTCGCCGATAAATACAAGACCAGTAAGAATAATGACCAAAATAATGATATAAATTATCCTAAGATGAATCCTCATCTTCTTCTTTCTTTCGTAATTATAGAATAAAGATTTGAAGAAAAATTTGATGGAGAAAGGAGATAGTGGGGTGAATAAATGGCTAGAGAACAAAATATTTATAGGATAGAATCGAGCCGTTTATACCCGTTAGAAAGGCGGTCTTAGCGGTCCCGTGGAGAGTGAAGACACTGGCAAATAGCAGAAAACAAGGGTTCTGTCGGCAGCCAGGTAAGCAGCCAACGCAAAGTAGACAAAAAGGGGCTGCAAGAGCAGAGGCGAGACAGGAAAAACGGAAGGACCACATTCTCTATGACGCAATATGCTGAATTGTACATCCGAAAGATTATCAGACTGCATGGGGTCCCAGTCTCTATTATATCGGACAGAGATTCTATGATCACATCAGCGTTTTGGAGGAGTCTTCATTACTCTCTGGTACGAAGTTACAGTTCAGAATGGCATTTTACCCCCAGAATGTATGGGCAGATAGAGAGGGTGAACCAAATGCTAGAGGATTTGATGCGTGTTTGTGTAATTGACTTTCAAGGAAGATGTAATTCACAGCTGAAGATCACATTTTTGTGAAGGTTGAACCTATGAAGGGTGTGATGAGATATGGCAAGAAAGGGAAGCTAGCGCCTAGATTCATAGGATCGTTCAAAATCTTGGACAAGGTAGGAACATTAGCCTGCCGTATAGCTCTACCACCCAACCTAGCAGCGGTGCACATCGTTTCCACATCTCTATGCTTAGGAAATATGTGTCAAATCCCTCGCATGTGCTGAGTGTAGAACCGTTTCAACTTACGCCACAGCTGACCTTCGAGGAGCGAGCAGTCCGTAACTTAGGCATGCAGGTTAAGAAGCTACGTAACTGGACCATTCCAATAGTTAAGGTTCAGTGGCTGAACCATTCGGAAGAGGAAGCTACGTGGGAGGTATAAGCCGACATCAAGCAGCAATACTCAGAACTCTTGGTTAAGCTTTCGAATTTCGAGGACGAAATTCTTGTAAGGGGGAGAGTATTGTAACGCCTAGAAAATCCTTATTACGTAGAAAAGAGTGCATGACTAAGGGGAAAAATAATTTTAGAAAATTACATGCCATTTTATTGTGATTTATTTATGATTTTAATGTTGCATGATATGCATGTTCCATTTTTAGTCTGTTAGAGTTCCGGACGCCTGGACGAGACTAGGGACGACCGAGATGAAAATTAATTGAGATTTTTAAGTCCTTAAATTTTTAAGAATGAATTTATTATTATTAAACAACAAATTTCAAAAATATGTAAAAGGGAAATGATATAATTTTTTATTGGCAACTTTATGCACATATACACACAACTTTGAGCATGTTATACACACACTATCATATACAACCACCAAAATTATTTAATCAACCACCAAAATTATTAAGCCAACCACCAAACATCCTTCTTTAAACATCACATGGCATGGTTGAATACATATACAACACACAACACATGCAAGCACTCTCAATTTCCAAGCTTTAATTCTTTCCTCTCTCCCCATACATGTGTACCTCAATTATTCATAGACTTGAAGTCTTCTCTCTTTCTCTCTTGTATTTCCCTTCACCTTTGTAGCTCAATTATCCTTCCCTCAAACAACCCCATCGAAAATTCCAGGATTTTTGTGATTCAAAGGCGGTCTTGTCCGGATCTCGCGTCATCTACGTCGGTAACTCGTAGATCTCATCTTTCTCCAAGCCAGGCATGTAATATCGATTTCTTTTCTCACCATTTACACCATACTAATTGTTTTAATGTTCAATGCATGATTTGAATGTGATTTGTGTCAGGCCCCGTGCTAATTACTCAAGATAATAGCACAATTAAGCACATAAACACGGAAGCGCAAAAATCGGGCTTAAAAATTTTTCGAAATACTTTAGGCGTGAACTTAAAATCATACATTCAAAATAATTCATAATCAAAATATGAGTTGACTCAGACTCATACAGACCAGGTAACAATAAATCTCAAATCAAATACAGATTCCCAATACATAGTAACACGGGGCATCCCCCGGTTCAATACATAAATATAATAACTGGGACTCATGGAAATGGGGATCGACCAGCTGAACCTCCACTCTGTCCATCTTGGTTACCTGAAGATCCTGCAAATGGGTAACACAGACCCAAACAATACAAAAGCAGGAAAACAAATATGAGGTCAAGCCTCAGTACGAAGAGCTATCTAAACAGCTAAACATGCAACATGCTATAATCAATGCTATGAAATGCACGAGGGCTATCAAAGATCGGATAGCTAGACCAGCAAGTCAACTGGCAATCATATCAATCGAGCCTCTGTACCAAGCACAGCAAGTCAGACGGTGGAAATCATCGGTCTGTGATCTTCAGGGTCCGTCAACCCATCACAGCTCAGTGGTAGATATCCGAATCCGGTCGTCACCACTCCGATGATAGCGTTGGACTTTTCAGGCACGACAACTCAGTCGTCCAGTCACAACGTGGCTCTAATCTCGGGTCATCAATCAATCTGTCAAGCTCAATATGTATACATGTATGCCAATCAATCATAAATGCACAATGCATACAATAATTCATACGTGAAACAGAATGTACAATTCAATCAATTCAACAAACTGTAACACGCAAAATCATATAATCACATCAGCAGGTTCAAAACATCAATCATAGTCATGTTAATGCTCTAAGCTGCTAAATCTGCTCAATTCGTACCTTCAATCAACTGAATTCAACCTCAACAGATTCTTACAAGGCATGGTACCACAATTGAAGCAAGTCAGCTTCTTCCTGATTTCAAAGATCCCAGCAGATACCTCCTGCGAACTCAAATCTGTCACAGGGCCTCACATATCAGCTTAATTCTAGTTCAAATCTAAACTTTTAAACATCATAGCCTACGGTCAGAACCCTGCTCTTGTTCTACAAGTCTACCGAAGCTAGAAACAAAAAGAAATGCTCACCCAGAAACTCAAACCAGCAGAAGAACCAATGAACTTCTCTGTACGAAGACACAGCAACTTCGCACTTCTTCTCCAACGTTGATTCAGCAAATGGGTAGCAATCGAAATAGCAACTCACGACGAATCCAGCCCACCAAAATCACTCAAATCATCGACGGAGAACGGCGGCAATCGACGGAAATAAAAGTAACGATGAACAGTAGCAATCGAGGGTTTGGATATGGAGATAAGAAATATCGGGTTCTAAATAATTCTAAGTGTCGAACAACACATATATATATATCTCGAATCCAACTGCTGCTGATCACAAATTATCCAGTCGACGTGAACAGTAGATATCTTACAGCAGATACCATCTTTTTCTTTCAATAAAACTAGCAGCAACAACCAGCCAGTGCCTTCTCAAAAGAACATCAAAACTACACCGTTCCAACTAACTCAAACGACGTCGCAGAGCTTCACCAGCAGACAACATATATCTCTTATGAAGCAACCAAAAGCTGGTAACAGGTCTCTACAAAACCCATCAGTCGACTGGTTACGCAAAACAAGCCAAAACGACGACGCGTCAACTAATCCAAACGACGCCGTAACAGTTACATAAGCATTTGTGCCAACAGCTGGTCACCCAGTCGCAACGCATTCCTCAAAACAAATCTCTCACGGCTGGTACCAGTCGCAACACTCAAAACGCAGCGTTTCGACTTATAAAAACGACGTCTCTCTACCTCTGCGACTGGTTCTTCAAACCATCAGCTGGTCGCTCCTTTACTCATGCATCTGCTGGTCCAGTAGTCAACACTCAAAAATGTTGACCAACACGTGTCGCTCTCTCGCTTACTCTTGCGCTAAATGCAACGTCTGCCAGCAGCAACCTCTACAATCAAAACGAAGACGTACGTCTCACACGCTACAGTAACTATCTATATCAAATTTCACCAGCTGCAAGCTACAGTACCGTTGACCCGCGTTGACTACCAAAATTTGCTACGGCTGATTCAATACTTAGAGAAATTCGACAACTCTAAATCCCGTGACTAATCCTACAAGAATCTGATTAATCACTATTTGAATTTCTCAATCCTCACATTCTGCCCACCTTAAGAGATTTCGTCCTCGAAATCAAAGGCAAACTCAGGGAAGAATCCAATCAATTTATCGCAACAGCAAAGCACAAAACGGAAATTCATCTGCTACAAATCCAAGAGTTCAAGATAACTGTACAATTCATAAACAAGAACTAAGGAAAACACAACCAGAAACCGAAAACTAATACATCTATCTATTCAAACAGATGCGGCCATTCCCGCTGCATCTTCTCTTCCGGTTCCCAAGTTGCTTCTTCCCTGCCATGCTTGCTCCATTGGACCATCACCAACGGAACTACTTTGTTCCTCAGCTGCTTCTCCTTCCTATCCAAAATCTGAACTGGATATTTCACATAACTCAAGGCAGAATCCAACTCTACTTCGTCGGTTCTCAACACATGGGACGGATCTGGCTCATATTTTCTTAAAATTGACACATGAAAAACATCATGCATCGCTGCTAACTCATCAGGCAGTCTCAATCGATAAGCCAACTGTCCAATCCGCTCGATAATCCCAAAGGGACCAACGAATCTAGGAGCTAATTTGCCTTTAAATCTAAAGCGCATCACGCTCTTGAAAGGAGAAACTTTGAGAAATACCCGATCACCAACCTCAAATTCTAACGGTCGACGTCTACGGTTAGCATAGCTGGTAAATCTATCTTGTGCAGCCTTCATTCTACTCCGAATCAAATCAATCTGATCTTTCATGTGCTGCACAAACTCAGGGGTAGAAAGTTGCTTCTCACCAACTTCTTCCCAGCAAATTGGAGATCTGCATTTACGACCATACAACGCCTCAAATGGAGCCATTCCGATAGTCACTTGGTAGCTGTTGCTATACGAAAACTGAACCAAGGATAGCGAATCCTGCCAGCCACCACTGAAATCCATCACTACTGCACGCATCATATCCTCTAAAGTATGAATAGTCCGCTCAGACTGACCATCTGTCTGTGGGTGATAGGCTGTACTCATAGCCAATCTCGAACCCATCGCTGCTTGCAAGCTCTTCCAAAAGGTAGATGAGTCACAAAATCCATGGCGATGTGCTCCCAATTCCATTGGGGCACCTCTAAACTCTGAAGCAATCCACCAGGTCTCATTCTCTCAGCCTTGACCTGTTGGCAATTCAAACATCTAGCAACAAAACCAGAGATGTCGCTCTTCATACCTTCCCACCAGTAGTGAGATTTCAAGGCATGGTACATCTTTCTCTCGCCCGGATGCACACTGTACTGGCTACAATGCGCTTCATTCATTATGGCCTCTTTCAAATCGATCAAGTTCGGAACCACCAATCTTTCTCGAAATCTCAGACACAGAAGAAACAGAGAAATCATCAGACTGACCACTACGGGCTTTAATCTTCAACTCATGAATGTACGGATCAGTCCTCTGTGCCTCTCTGATGTCACTCACAATCTGCGGTTCCACTTGAATCGAAGAAACCATAAAGTACTGATCACCTGGCTGAAATCGTCAACCAGAAGTACTCAACTGCTCGTAGACTTTAGAGACACTCAAAGACGAAAGCATCGCAGGCTGGGTCTTCCTACTCAATGCGTCGGCAACTGAGTTCATCCGCCCAGGCTGATATTGAATCTCACAGTCAAAGTCCTTGAGCAATTCCATCCATCGTCGCTGCCTCATATTCAGATCAGATGCGTGAAGATATACTTCAAGCTCTTGTGGTCGGTGTACACCACAAACTCTTCACCATACAGATAGTGCCGCCAAATCTTCAAAGCAAACACTATCGCAGCCAACTCCAAATCATGAACAGGGTACCTCGTCTCGTGAGGCTTCAACTGTCGAGACGCATAGGCAATCACGTACCCGTTCTGCATCAGCACACATCCTAAACCATTGAGAGAAGCATCGGAGCACACCACAAATCTTCCGGATCCAGACGGTAGAGCCAAAACAGGAGCAGTAGTCAACTTCTCCTTCAACGTCTGAAAACTGTACTCGCACTCATCAGTCCACACAAATCCTTCTGAGTCAACTAAGTCAAAGGCTTAGCTATCGAAGAGAACTTCTCTATAAAACGCCTGTAATAGCCAGCCAATCCCAAGAAACTGCGGATCTCTGAATCGTTCCTAGGTTTCTCCCATTTAAGAACTGCTTCGACCTTACTCGGATCCACGGAAATCCCTTGCGCCGAAATCACATGACCCAGAAAGATAATTCGATTTAGCCAAAATTCGCACTTGCTGAACTTGGCATACAATTGCGAGTCTCTAAATCTCTGTAACACCAGTCTCAAATGCTCCTTATGCTCTCTCAAGCTCCTCGAGTACACCAGGATGTCATCTATGAAGACGATCACGAATCGATCAATATACTCACTGAAGACGCGATTCATCAAATCCATGAACACAACTGGGGCATTAGTCAACCCAAACGGCATGACAAGAAACTCATAATGCCCATATCGAGTTCGGAAATCTGTCTTCGCAACGTCAGCGTCTCTAATCCGCAACTGGTGATAACCAGAGAGCAAATCAATCTTCGAGTAAACGACCGATCCCTGCAACTGATCGAACAAGTCATCAATCCTCGGCAAAGGATACTTGTTCTTCACCGTCGCTTTATTCAGCTGTCGAAAGTCCACACACATCCTCATAGATCCATCCTTCTTCTTTTACAAAAAGAATCGGAGCTCCCCAAGGCGACATACTCGGTCTGATGAAGCCTTTCTCCAAGATATCTCTCAACTTGTCCTTCAACTCTTTCAACTCTGCTGGCGCCAACGGGTAAGGAGCTCTAGAAATCGGGGCAGTACCGGGCACCAACTCAATGCTGAAATCGATCTCACGTCTTGGAGGGAATCCAGGAATCTCATCTGGTAACACGTCGGGAAACTTTTGAACGATCGAAATATCACTCAACTCCAATCGCGGCTCTTGGGAACTGTCAAGCGCATAGATCATGAATCCCGCATTACCTAGCGATAGCAGGCTAAACATCTCCATGGAAGAAACTAGTGGAATCTTCGAGCGCGAGTCAGCACCATAGAACTCCCACTTCTCTCCCGAGTCAGGGCGAAATCTCACCGCACCATGAAAACAATCGACCGTAGCCTTATAACTAGATAACACGGCCATCCCCAAGATACAATCAAAATCTCTCATTCACAAAACAATCAGATTGGAAACCAAAACGTGCTCATCAAGTCAAAGAACAAAATCCAACACCACTTCACGGGACCACAGAATCACACCAGCAGGGGTAGACACGGAAACAACATCACACAATGGGGAAGAACTCAACCCATGTTCACACACAAAAATCTTAGAAATAAAGGAGTGTGATGCACCGGTGTCAAATAAAACTTTCGCAGGAAAATTGAAAATAAAGCATGTACCTCCAATCACCATGCCAGACGTCTCCTCAGCCTGCTCTCTAGTCAAAGCGTTCGCCTGAGCCTGCTGGGGAATCTGGAACTGAGGTCTCTGAGGTGCTCCAAACCTAGACGGTCCACTAGGCTGAAATCCAGATCGCTGAGTAGGAGCAGGAAGCTGCGGTCTTTGAGATGAACCACCAGCTGATCCCTGCTGCGAAGGAATCGAAGACTGACCCCTCAACAGAGGACACACTCTAAGGAAGTGTCCTGGCTGTACACAGTTATGACAGGACCCCTGAACTCCACGACACTGCGAATTCGGATGCCTTCTTCCGAACTATCCACATGTCATGCCACTAGAATCGCTGCCAGAACCACTGCCAGAACCAGAGGAACTCGAATCCGCCTTCTTCTTGAACTGTTTCCCTCGAGGTCGAAATCTTTGGCGGTTCGACTGCTGCTGCTGCTGCGACCCCTGAGGAGAATAGAAAGATTGCGACGCATCCTGAACAGGCTGATAGGTGCGTCCAGTAGTCGGCTGAATCGGAGCCTCAACCTCCATCAAACTCTCCTCAATATCCACTGCTCGGTTCACCGCATCAATATAGGTCGCAGGCGAACCAGACAAAACCATCCGGTACAAATCAGGCCTCAAGCCTTTCAAAAACTTGTTCCTCTTCGTCCTCTCTTGGTTGGCAACGTGTGGCACATAGACCAAAAGCGCATAAAACTGTCGGGCATACTCAGCCACTCGCATGCTGCCCTGCCTCAGATTATCGAACTCTCGCTCCTGGCTGTTATAGAAGGACTCTGGGGTATACTCCTGTCAAAAGGCCTCGCAGAAGCTCTCCCAAGTGATCACAACCCCACTATCACGAAGGATACGAGAAGTACCCCTCCACCAGCGCTGTGCATTGTCTCTTAGCTGCAACACCGCCAGCTTCAGTCTTTTCTCAGGAGCGTACTCCAGAGTGTCGAACATCTCCTCCATCTGATTTAACCAAGCCTCAGCCATCGCACCACCCTCTGCTGCAGAAAACGTCGGAGGGTTCGTCCGCTGAAACCTAGCTAATACCAACTCCATCCCGCCTATCTGTCTAGTAACATCCTCGACCTGATGAACATCATCATCACTACCTGCCCTAGACTCCTCCTCAGTTCGTCTGGTCGTCCTACCTCTTCCTCTTCTCGGCGGCATATAAACAAGTCTAGAGGTAAGATCTCACAGCAGATAGATATATCACATAGAAAGATAAAAGATCACATAAGTCACAAAGTCAATGAAAATCAAATCAAAAATCTGTGCCTAGACTCGAGTGTGATCAAAAGAAATCGAGTTTATCCCAGTTTAAGCTCTGATACCAAAAATGTCAGGCCCCGTGCTAATTACTCAAGATAATAGCACAATTAAGCACATAAACACGGAAGCGCAAAAATCGGGCTTAAAAATTTTTCGAAATACTTTAGGCGTGAACTTAAAATCATACATTCAAAATAATTCATAATCAAAATATGAGTTGACTCAGACTCATACAGACCAGGTAACAATAAATCTCAAATCAAATACAGATCCCCAATACATAGTAACACGGGGCATCCCCCGGTTCAATACATAAATATAATAACTGGGACTCATGGAAATGGGTATCGACCAGCTGAACCTCCACTCTGTCCATCTTGGTTACCTGAAGATCCTGCAAATGGGTAACACAGACCCAAACAACACAAAAGCAGGAAAACAAATACGAGGTCAAGCCTCAGTACGAAGAGCTATCTAAACAGCTAAACATGCAACATGCTATAATCAATGCTATGAAATGCATGAGGGCTATCATAGATCGGATAGCTAGACCAGCAAGTCAACTGGCAATCATATCAATCGAGCCTCTATACCACGCACAGCAAGTCAGACGGTGGAAATCATCGGTCCGTGATCTTCAGGGTCCGTCAACCCATCACAGCTCGGTGGTAGACACTCGAATCCGGTCGTCACCAGTCCGATAATAGCGTTGGACTTTTCAGGCACGGCAACTCGGTCGGCCAGTCACAACGTGGCTCTAATCTCGGGCCATCAATCAATCTGTCAGGCTCAATATGTATGCCAATAAATCATAAATGCACAATGCATACAATAATTCATACGTGAAACAGAATGTACAATTCAATCAATTCAACAAACTGTAACACGTAAAATCATATAATCACATCAGCAGGTTCACAACATCAATCATAGTCATGTTCATGCTCTAAGCTTCTAAATCTGCTCAATTCGTACCTTCAATCAACTGAAATCAACCTCAATAGATTCTTACAAGGCACGGTACCACAATTGAATCAAGTCAGCTTCTTCCTGATTTCAAAAATCCCAGCAGATACCTCCTGCGAACTCAAATCTGTCACAGGGCCTCACATATCAGCTTAATTCTAGTTCAAATCTAAACTTTTAAACATCATAGCCTACGGTCAGAACCCTGCTCTAGTTCTACAAGTCTACCGAAGCTAGAAACAACAAGAAATGCTCACCCAAAAACTCAAACCAGCAGAAGAACCAACGAACTTCTCTGTACGAAGACACAGCAACTTCGCACTTCTTCTCCAACGTTGATTCAGGGCTTCAAATGGGTAGCAATCGAAAGAGCAACTCACGACGAATCCAGCGCCTCCAAAATCACTCAAATCATCGACGGAGAACGACGGCAAGCGATGGAAATAAAAGTCACGATGAACAGTAGCAATCGAGGGTTTGGATATGGAGATAAGAAATATCGGGTTCTAAATAATTCTAAGTGTCGAACAACACATACATATATATCTCGAATCCAACTGCTACTGATCACAAATTATCCAGTCGACGTGAACAGTAGATATCTTACAGCAGATACCATCTTTTTCTTTCGATAAAACCAGCAGCAACAACCAGCCAGTGCCTTCTCAAAAGAACATCAAAACGACACCGTTCCAACTAACTCAAACAACGTCGCAGAGCTTCACCAGCTGACAACATATATCTCTTATGAAGCAACCAAAAGCTGGTAACAGGTCTCTACAAAACCCATCAGTCGACTGGTTACGCAAAACAAGCCAAAATGACGACGCGTCAACTAATCCAAACGACGCCGTAACAGTTACGTAAGCATTTGTGCCAACAGCTGGTCACCCAGTCGCAACGCATTCCTCAAAACAAATCTCTCGCGGCTGGTACCAGTCGAAACACTCACAACACAGCGTTTCGACTTATAAAAACGACGTCGCTCTACCTCTGCGACGGGTTCTTCAAACCATCAGCTGGTCGCTCCTTTACTCACGCATCTGCTGGTCCAGCAGTCAAAAATAAAAAATTTTGACCAACACGTGTCGCTCTCTCGCTAACTCTCGCGCTAAATGCAATGTCTGCCAGCAGCAACCTCTACATTCAAAACGACGACGTACGTCTCACACGCTATAGTAACTATCTATATCAAATTTCACCAGCTGCAAGCTACAGTACCATTGACCTGTGTTGACTACCAAATTTTGCTACGGCTGATTCAATACTTAGAGAAATTCGACAACACTAAATCCCGTGACTAATCCTACAAGAATCTGATTTTTCACTATTTGAATTTCTCAATCCTCACAATTTGTTTAGATCTGAATGTGATTGTTTTGTATCTATGCACAATTGTTTTAGATCCTTGCATGACACATGTTTTTACGGTTTTGATTTGATCTCATGTTGCTTCGGTAATGGGCGGTTCATGCGACTAGGTTTTGGTCCAAGGGTGGTCTGGTAGTTATTCCATCACGTTAGGGTCACGTAGGTCCAAACAGGAAGCAATTTGGTCAAGTAATGAATTAGTTACAAATTTTATGTCAGCATGTGTCCTGGCTTGTCGTCTGTGTGCAACAGTATAGTAGTTGGGGTCGGGTAAGTCGATCGAAGCAGTCTATGTTGTCAAGATTGATTTCGGGAGATAGCTCATTAATTTAGGATCACGTGGGTTCAAACGGGAAGTGACTTGGTCGAGAAAAAATTATTTATGAATTTTATAGCTAACACGTGTCCTGGTTGCAATCTGCACACGGGAAGTGGGTTTGTGGGCGTCGGGTTGGTCACTTACTGTATTGTTCTTGAGTCTTGTTGGTTCCAGTAATTATTATATTGAGTTAGGGTGATGTGGGTTGAAACATAGAGTGATTTGGTTAAGAAATAACCTTTTAATGATTTTTACCGTTTTGTCGCTCGTAGTGAGCCTCGTCGGATCATTTTTGTGAAAATTAAGATTTTGAGTTTTAGTGGCTGCCAAAGTTCGTGGATGACTTTAATTGAAGTTTTAAGAATATTTTAAGATGTTTTCCAGCATTTTTAGAAGTTATTTAATTTATGGGATTTTTGGCAATTTTAGCGTATTGGGCCGAATATTTTAAAGTCAAAATTTTAAAGTTCAATTTTAAAGTTTTGGGCCAAGTCATGTATTAGGCCAAGTTCAATTTTAAATTAAGTCTAGGTTCTTTTGGGCTTAGAAATACTGGGCCAGACTTCTGAACCAGTCCTTGATCAGAGTAGAAAATGTAGACCCGTGAATATATATTTAATTATATATGTAGTATGTTATGTATGATAATGGTTTAAAAGAAGGAATTAAATATAAATTTACGGGCTAAACTTTTAAATTATATGATTTTATGAAATGCATGCATCATGAATATTTTATGAAACGGTAAAGGCATGTCCTTTTAAAAGAAAACCCGAGGAATTGAAGTGACTTGTGGCAAGTTTACGATGGGAGCTAGCCATGTAGCCGGGCCCGAGGATCCCCTGTTTTAATTTATTATGAGCTTATGGATCCATGTGATCACGACATGGTGAAGTGGCAAGCATAGAGGTGTGTGGGATCCCGAGGTAAGATCGGGTGAACTGCACCGCCACGTACGTTGGTTCTTTCGACTGATCAGTATACGCCAGCTCACATTTCACAGATACGACTCATATTTTTTTTTCTATGCTACGTCATGCCTTATGATATATATTATATGATTATGATATGTTACGACCAATGACGAACCATGTTTTACGACCATTCACGCTTGTATGATTTAATGTTATTTCAGTATACGTATGTGCTTGCATGTGATTTTATTATTATGTACCTTTCTATTTGAAAAGATAGAGCAAGCCGAGCCTCTAGGCTCACTAGGTTTAAATGGTGCAGGTGATGACCCTGCGGATTTTATCTCGACTGGCGGTGAGGACCTCTGAGTACCCGCTGCAGCCGTACCCCGTGGCCGCATTGATGTTTTATCTTTGTTATGATACGTTTTTCCAGATATTGATTTTAACATGTTCATGTCTAGTACTTTTAGTCAGACTGTTCTTTTTAAAACTGTATGGATGATTTTATATTTACTGTATGGATGATTTTATATTTTAAAATAGTTATTTATTTCTGTTTCAAGCATATTTTTAGAAAATGATTTAAAAAGGGAACGAGCCATACCTATTAGTTCTTTATTCCTCATATGATTTTAAAAAAAAAATTAGAGTCTTGTTCGTTTCAAAGACAGTTTGTTGAAACTTTATGTATGCATGAGATTTTGAAAACTCTATGCTACTCAAAATTCTCATTAATTAGGACCAGAGGAGCAATAGAAGATTCAATTCAAAGAATCTCTTCCATTTCTCCCTAAGGCTTAGCCTCGCTCCGCTTAGAGATCTTGGCGTCAACAGATCTCGCGCAATCTGTCAGCTCGTCAGATGAGATGTTGCCGCTCTTTCCTTTAGAGAAATCGCTCTGCAATTCAATAGACATTCCTCCCCCTATCCATATTCTATGAGTTTTGAAATCTTAAAGATTTTGTAGCACGGACAGGCTTTCGATCGGATATCAGAGCGTAGACCATTTTAAAACTGTTTAAAAACATTTTTCGAAGAAAATGCACTATTCAAGAACAACCTGCTCTGATACCACTTGTTGGGATCGATTTACCCTCTGTTAGTGTATGAAAGTTATTTTGTCAATAACCATGCTTCGAGGGAATTACCAGATCTTGTGAAAGACGCTGGATTCAGATGGACGCTGAAATCAGACTACTGTCACTAAGCGGGTTCCAACTGGATGCTGAAACCGGATCGCTCTTATATGACCAGCTCAGCGCTAAACCAGCGCGGTGCAAGAGCCTGGTTCTAGCTGGTTGTTAAAACTAGCTCAATGAAAATGCAAGCGATCTGGTTATTTAACTTGAGCTGCAATAGCTCAGTGTTCTTGAATTAAAGTGCACCGAGATACAGATTTAGTAATGAAATTAAATCATGCGGAAATAACTCAAACTGCACTCTTAAATTCGAAGGCCTTTTCTTAAACAGTTTTTATGCGTATTAACAAATATGTCATGCGTATGAATGAAAGTACTGAAAGCTGTAAAGAAGATACGCTGATTTGTTTATGGAAGTTCGGAGCAAACTCTCCTATGTCTCCCCTTCTTTCGCAACGGGATGGATCCACTAGAAGACTTTGATTACAACGACCCTCGCTGGAACCCACTCCTACGACCCGCAGCCGCAAGAACTCCTAGCATCAACCACCACACACTAAGCCCGCAAGCGTGTGACTCACAACACTTCTTTAACGCATTAGTGCGAAAGGCTACACACACTTCTTTAACGTCTCAGTGCGAAAGACAACACACACTTCTTTAACGTCTCAGTGCGAAAGACAATTAGACTTGTTTAACGTCTCTGTCCAAATACTACAATGGAGAGTTTTCAAATTACATTCACTCATTTATCTGTTTATCTCAACTCTCGAATATATGAGTGAATGTATGTGTGTGTGAGATTTACAGTGTAAGCATAATCTCTCAATAATTAAATCTCACACACACTGGGAAGTGCTCCTAGTTCGAGCTGGTTATCTGTTATATTCCCATGGTTGTGCTTTCTTTTTGATCTTCTGTTATGGATTTGCACAACACACTCTCTTTGCTATGGCGCATCTTCCTTCTGTTTCATTGCGCCTGAATATAAAGCCGCTTAGTAGATTTGTTCGTTGGACACAAAGTTGTAGCCGTTCTGAAAAGTCTTCTGACGCATTTGTACTTTGTGTCCTTTGGATTTTAATGCGTTGCAGGCTTTATATAAATTGTGCTCTTTTCATTAGCACTTCTGCAGCTTTTGATCACTTCGAGCGCTGTTTGCTTGTGCCTGATATGGACAAGACAAAACAAATCAGTTTGAACCAATTAATTTGGTCTTCGTTTGATTGTTAAAACTGATTTGTTGACCAGATTAATTTGTCTGGTTCTGGCTTTTCAGCTTGTTTATTCATCAAGCTGGTTGCTTCTTTGGCTCATAAAAAGCTCTCTTCTTCTCCTCACCAGCTTCTTTGTTCTCATCGTCGAGCTGATCTTCTAGAGCCGCTTCTGCATCTGCGCCTATTTTTGTCTGCAGCTGAGCTTGTTCTGTTCTTTCCTGCTCTTGAGCTACTTCGAGGCTCCAGCTTTGCTCCACTCCCAGCTGGTTCCCAACCAGCTGGTTAATATATCTGTGAGATCAATCTTCTGACAGATATCATACGGCCAGCTGGTTTGTCTGCTCTCGGCTGGTCCTCTTAACTTCAAGCTGGTTTGTCCTTAACCAGCTGGGCACTATTATTCTCGTCACGAGCCCTAGTGTTACTTGCTTGTCCACTTGATCCATTTAGACACCTCATCCAAATTACCAGCAAGCACACTGTTATAATAATCAATCCGATTCATATGGCGAATTGATTATTGCGCATAATGATCTGACCTACACTTGATCACTGCGCTTGTGTATGCAACGCGTCACGAGCCCTAGTGTTACTTGCTTGTCCACTTGATCCATTTAGACACCTCATCCAAATTACCAGCAAGCACACTGTTATAATAATCAATCCGATTCATATGGCGAATTGATTATTGCGCATAATGATCTGACCTACACTTGATCACTGCGCTTGTGTATGCAACGACACTTGAATACTGCACTTGGTTTCTGCACAGATCTGCACTTGAACCGTACTGCACTTCAACATACTGCGCTTCAACTCTGCTCTTCATTTTCTGCGCTTGATCTTTGTGCTGCTCCAACTCCATGCCGGTGAACCAGCTTGGTGTTCCCTGCACTTCTGAAAGTAAACTGTTGTACCAGCTTGGGCGTCCCCTTACTGTTCCAGCTATATATCTTCGACCAGTCCAGCTTAGGCGTCCCCTCACTATTCCAGTTTGGATATCTTCACATCTACTCCAGTCTAAGCAAGCTGCGCATGTCAAGTAGAGCATTAGTACAATATAAGCAGATTTTGTGTGAATCAAAACTTAGATTCTGATCTGTAGAAACAGATCCAACACAGTTTGTAGATCACAGCATGCATGATATGAATTAAAAAAAATCACGTGCTACTAAAATTTCTCGTCTATCTAGATTAGAAGAAAAATGATAATCGAATTTACATAATCTTTCGTTTTTCTCTAACTCTGTCACATGCGCTATTAATTCAGCACAACCATCATTAAAGGTCTTGGCGTCCAAATAGATCTCGCGCAATCTGTGTCAGCTGAACGAAGAGATATTGCTGCACTTTTCTTTCGGAAAACTGCTCTGCAATTCAATAATCATTACTCCCCTTATCTTTCATAAAATGATTTTTAAAACACTAAAAAAATTTTGTAGCATAGATTAGCTTCCGCCACATAAAACAATTTTGATTAAACTATCAGAGCTGAAAACATTTTAAAACCTTTAAAAAATTTTAATTTAAAAATACACTTTCAAGAACAACCTGCTCTGATTCCACTTGAAGGGTCTGAATAACTGGTACCGTGATCTCTCACATAGCTCAGGTACCAATTCATGGATTGAAAATACAGATGTCGTGCTTTTAAAAATGGTTTAAAAGAAATAGCACGGAGTGGGGAGGGACAGATCGCACCTAAGCTGAATAAGCACGGAGCAGAGCTGCGCCTAAGCTGAATCAACACGAGGAGCACCTAAACTGAATCAGCACGGAGCGCAGCTAAGCGAGATCTGAATGAGTAAAAATACGAACTGCAACAGCTATGATTCTTGAATGGTTTTAGCATCGAATTTGCGGAAAGAAACCCGAAATACTCTCTGAAAATTGAAAGCATAAAAACTGATTTTAAAAACATGTATGTGTGAATTCTGTAAGCTGTAATGAACACAATACGCTGCGAATTTGTTTCTGGATGTTCAGAGCTTAATCTCCTACGTCTCCCCTTCTTCCATTGCTGGAAGGATTCACTAGAAGATTTGATCTTACAGCAATCTATACAGACCCGATCCAACAGCCTGCAAGGTGCGAGAACTCCTAGCACAATCTGCTGCACACTAGCTCGTAGACTGTGTGACTTGTTTACACTTCTTTTACATCTCAGTGAGAAAGACTACAATAATTTGTGTGTTTGCGATTCACTCATCTATTCTATTCAGTTCTCGGCTCTCATATGTGAGTGAATCTGTGTGTGAGATTTATACAGTGTAAGCTCACTCTCTCATATTTTTTCTCACACACTGGGAAATGCTTCTTTCAAACTGATATCTTCATATTCTTCCCTCGTTTTGAAGTCGACTAAAATGATTCTACTTTTAAGCTCTCGACTGTGCACCAGCTCACACCTGGGCACCAGCTCAGCTTGTACACCAGCTGTCATCTGAGTGTACAAGCTCTCGACTGTTGCACATGCACTTGCTCTCTGTTTTTCGTCTCTCTCTTTTTTGGTTCTAACTCTTCTGCATATAAAAAGCCTCTTGCAAATCTATCAGTTGGACACAAGTTCCTAGTCGTTGAAAAGGCTTCTGTAAAGTTTCATCATAGTTGTACCTTGTGTTCTTTATCATTTAATGCATTTGCAGGCTTTGTCGACTTTGAACACTCTTCATTAATGTGTTTGCATCTTTTCAAACTTTGAACAGTGAACTCTGATCCTGATATAGATGATACGGAGCAAAGCAGTTTGAACTACTTTAATCCAGTCTTTGCATAGGCTCATTTTCAAACTACTGTACTCTGATCTGATATGGTCTGTTCGAAGATTTCTCTGAGCTGTTCGTTCTTATCTGATCTGATCTTGTTCACATCTGCTCTAATATGCTCTAAGCTGAGTCGTTCTGTATCTCAAATCTGTTCTAATCTGATCGACTCTCTGCTGACTCTTTATGTGCTGTTATGTTCTGTTCGGCCCTGAACTGATTCTGTTTGGTTAATCTCTAAGATGATTTGCTGCTGATCTGATCTAATCTACTTACTGAATTGATATCTCAATCTGATCTGTTCTAAGCACTGAGCTGATCTGATTCTCGCTATGCTTCTAATCTGATCTGAGCGGATCTGAACTATTATGCGTTCTGTTAGCTGAATTTTGATCTGCATTTGATCTCTGAACTGAACGCTATTCTCCCGAGCTGAAACCTGCTCTGAAATGGTGTTTTCTGTGCTAATATTTGCTCTAAGTTGGATCAGCTTAGATGTCTGCTGGACCAGCTTGGCGGTCCTCTGCTGGACCAGCTTGGATGCCCTCTGCTGGACCAATTTGGGCGTCCTCTACCGTTCCAGTTCGAACATCTCCTCAATATGCACAGTTCGTCGCTATCAGCTCGCATCTGTTCTGCTAGAGTGCTCTCTTCTGTTCGTAGCTGATCTGCTACAGTGCTTTCTTCTTCAATACATAGCTGATCCGAACCAGCTCGCTTCTGATCTAATCTAGCTCGTGTCTGATCTGAACCAGCTCGGACCTGTGCACTTGATAAACGTTAGAAAGCTATCAAAACGAAGATTTGATCTGTTACACGGATCCAACATTTATTTTCCAAAATAAAAGAATAAAATAAACGTAAATTAACTTTAACATATAAGTTATCTCTATATATAAAAAATTTAAGTAATATATTATATTATAAAAATAATGTTATTAATAATCAAAGAATATGTCGGGGTGTGCATGAGTAAGTAGCAGAACTATAGCTCTCCATGTAGTTTGTAAAGGGATAGGGATTTGTATCTAGAATTTATATTATGTCATATCTATCTATCTAGCTTGGCTTTAGAACTTGTATGAAAACAGAGAACATATTGTTGGATAACACACAGACCGGCTTGCTGCATCAGCTTGCTGGGATCATATTCCTAGGTTGTATAGATAAAAAAATTGTTTAATCCTACCTGGATGATGATTACGTGTTAATTGCCATTTAAGATTCAATTAGCACCCGAGGTCCCCACAGTATCAGAACAAGGTCTTCGTTTGGGTTGTGCCTACAGCTCGATGCATTAAACTCAAGGAGTCACACATCGAAGTCTATAAGTCTTAATGTTTGACTCCCCTAGATGTTAGTTTCTTATACTATGATTTGATGCTTATTGATATTTCGAGATAGTATGTTTACATCATGAAACATGTATATGTATATTATTTTACTTGAGGCATGTTGATTTTGAGTAGCGAAATTGGTTGTTATACCCCAATATTCCTCCGAGACTCCAGGTCACTCCACCACCGCCACCACCCCTGAGTTCCACCAAGCAGGTCTTGGCAAGACCTGCACAGATTTTGAGGCAGAACGTCGGTACGTTGCGAGGCCAGTGATGAAGCCCGCTACATCTGGGAGACCACAGAATCAACAGGCTCAAAGCCTGGGATTCCAGTGGAGAAACCCACATGCCCATTTGTGGACACCATCATTCCGAGAAGTGCCTAATGGGAGCTGGAGTCTATTTCAACCGCAAAAATCCAGGGCACCTGTCTTTCCAGTGCCAGCAGTTGAAGCAGCCTACCACAGTGAGAGTATACGTGATGCAGATGGAGGAGGCTGACCCAGACACTACAATGATCACAGGTAACCTTGCGCTTTACACTTTGAATATTGAGAAATTGAGAAATTAGACATGTGGTATTTCTTTATCAGGATTCAATGTGGGTTGTGAATAGTAAGATCATTATTCTGTGTTTGCATAATATCTATCAGAGGTAAGTAGTTGTATTAGGAGTAACCATCGTAGCTCTATTCGATTCAGGGGCGACACACTCCTTTATTTCGGATAAGTTTGTACGTCGGATGGGCATCGCTCGGGAGAGCCTACCGGAGCAATTATTAGTGATGATTCCATTGGGAGAGGAGTTGCGAACAGCCAGAATCGTTAGAAATCTCAAGATGGTGCTGCAGGGCTGTATAATATTCGCATATTTGATTATATTTCCATTGCCAGAGTTTGACATCATTCTCGAGATGGTCTGGCTATCGGGATATCAGGTCGTATTTGATTTCCAGGACGGGACGATGCAGCTTAGATCCCCTGGAGGGGAATCCTTTGTTTTCACGAAAGCGCGATCATGAGGAAGCCTCAACTCATATCATTCATACAAGCGAGGAAGCTCATTGACAATGGTTGCACGTCATTCCAGCATTACAACGACTACCTTGCAGGAGGGCCCATATTTTTCAGACGTGGATGTAGTGCGAGAGTACGTAGAAGTGTTCATTGCTATAGTTCCACTGGAGCAAGAGGTGGAGTTTCTTTTGAGCTGCTACCAGGTACTGTGTCAATATCTAAGGCACCGTATCGTCTTGCTCCTACCGAGATGAAATAATTGAATGAGCAGATTCATGAGCTGCTAGACAAGGGGTTCATCCGCTCTAGTGTTTCTCCATGGGGCGCACCTGTGCTTTTTGTAAAGAAGAAGGATGGCATCATGCGACTCTGCATTGATTATAGGGTGTTGAATGCATTGACTGTCAAGAATAAGTACCCATTGCCTCGATGGAGGATCTCTATCAGTTGCACAGAGCTTCGATATTCTCCAAGATAAATATTCGCTATGGCTACCACCAGCTAAAGGTGAGAGAATCAGATGTGCATAAGACGACGCTCAGGACTCTCTATGGCCACTGCGAGTTCTTGGTGATGCCCTTCGAATTGACTAATGCTCAAGCGGTGTTCATGGATCTCATGAACCAAGTATTTCAGCCATACCTTGATCAGTTTTTCATCGCCTTCATTGATGACATTCTCATTTATTCGATGAGCATGGAGGAGCACAGTCAGCATCTGCGGACGGTTTTAGGAGTGCTGAGAGAGAGGAAGCTATATGTGAAATTCATCAAGTGTGAATTCTGGTTGGAGCGAGTGATATTCCTTGGTCACAACATTTCTAGCAGAGGAGTAGAAATTGATCCGTTTAAGGTGAAGGCAGCTAGAGAGTGAGCAGTGCCAAAGAATTCATCTGAGATCCGCAGTTTTTTAGGATTGGCAGGATATTTTCGGAAGTTCGTCACGGGCTTTTTCTCCATTGCAGTGCCCTTGACTGCGGTGACGAAGAAGAATGCCAATTAGGTATGGAGCCCGAAGTGTCATCATAGTTTCGATACTTTGAAGCAAGCCCTAATATCAGCATTGTCTTGGCTATGCCATCAGGGCAAGGTGACTTTGTGATCTACACCGATGCATCTAAGCTAGGCCTAGGCACGGTATTGATGCAGAATGACAGGGTTATCACTTACGATTCTAGACAGATGAAAGTGCGAGAGAGGTATTACCCATCGCACGAACTGGAGCTAGCAGCAGTTGTTTTTGCGCTCAAGATTTTTAGGCGTTATCTATATGGAGAGAAGTGCAAGATATTCACCGACCACAAGAGCCTGAAATACTTCTTCACACAGAAGGAGTTGAACATGAGATAGAGGGGATGACACGACTGTGAGATTAGCTACCATCTGGGGAAAGCTAACGTTGTGGCAGATTCACTAAGTAGGAAGACCACACTTGTAGCACATCTGACAATCACAGAGCCATTATAGAGAGAGATCCAGAGCTTTAGACTAGAGGTTGATACTGTTAGAGTAGGTGCCCAACTAGCCAACTTGTGGCGTGTGGGCTTTTGATGACTCTTTGTGTAAAACAATCTTTGTTTATGAAATTCACATTTTATATATGGCATTCTTTATCATCATTATTTTATAATGTTAACAATCGTGTTGGATAAAGACCTAGAATGCACCATAGTGTATATTAGATTTGATAGTGGATATGATGGCTATCATAAAACACATCTAATAGTCACTATGTATTCTGAACTTGTTCCTAGTCGATTGGGCCGTAAAAATGAGGATAAGGCCGCCAGAGTTTGAGACTAGCATCTGCGATGTGAAGTACCACGTTTCATTGGTAGGGAACATTGTGATGTTCTGAGCATGCGGATGGATGGTTTGCCTGGCGAACTATCGAGCTACCCTCGTTAGGATTCTCCAAGTGGTTACCATTTGTCGAGTGGAGAGTCCGAGGTCTTGGTTGTATGGATTAGTCCTTACTACTCAAAACATCATTGAGACTCTACATGCTTAGTCGCCTCACTTTGATTCGTTTACCAACTCCATGAGGGTCATCAGGTGTCGAGATTGGGTGAGGTCACAAAGCATGTGGGAGTCAATGCCTTGTTGTCGAGGATTCATCGCTCGCCCTAGTGCATGGATATCTTATGCTATCTGAGGAGATAATAGTTTGAAAAATCTCTGGCCAGAGTACTCTTGTGCTTAAGTGTAAATGAGTTTACCTGGTAGCACTCGCGATGTCGCTATTCTGATCTTCAAGATATATGCATGGCTATCGAATCTCTAACACTCTCGATTTACCAATGGTCGTTGATTCGATCGGGATATATGAGTTGAAAGGACCGTACTATACGCTAACCATGACCGACTGGTTATTTCAGGAACTATCAGTGATACCTAGGGGATCATGGGGCGATGTTGCTAGGCGCTTTACCATGGTCCGATGGGTAGATCAGAAAAATGTGTTTTCTGATTCACAATGAGTTGTGAGCCCACGACTAGCTGTATCCCTGAACCATTGAGGGTCACACAGTGTACTGGTTTACCAATTCCCGTGCAGACAAGGATATGGTACTCAAATTTTTGTGTATAGTAGGAGGAAGGTTGGGAATATGACTTCCCAAAAGTAGCTAAGGGAGTAGGACTTCCATATTTAGCTAATATGATTAAAACCTGTCATATATAGATTTAGTGGACCGAAAATTTGATTTTGCATCATAATGATTAGTTTTGTAAACTAAGCACATCGGTGATATCTGATCATCGATCGGGATTATGATGAGACCACAATCGAGGGAGTCGAACCGAATGTTCATAGTTTGAGTTGAACCGAATGTTCACAGTTCGAGTTGAACCGAATTTTCACAGTTCTACTTGAAACGAATATTCACAGTTCTACTTGAAATGAATGTTCACAGTTTTGTTTACATCAAACTCTTTCCCTCAATCTATAAATATGGCATGAAGGGAGAAAGAAAAACACACAACAAAAAGCTATTCAGCAAATTCTCCCCCTCTCTTCCTCTCCCTCCTCCCGCCGCCGTCGCACTTCGCTGCGATCGTCCTGGCGAGGAGGTTCTGCTCGCGAACTATTCATTGGGATTCTAGTGCATTCCAACGAAGGAATTGGAAACCGGCCGTGGACCTGATTAGGAGCAACCAAAGAAGTGCTATTTCCATTTGAGAAATAGTCGGAGCCAGGCGCCTAGTCGCCAGACAGGTATATTCTAAACATCCTATGAATGTTTGAATTATTATATAGGTGTATTGACCGTTCCCGGGCTCCTAAATTTTTAATTATTCCGCTGCGCTACGAGAGCAGGATCTGGATCCGCCGCTACGCCAACAGATACTACAGGGAGAGCTCCTATAATGTATTCGATGACTGTACAGTCTACTCTTCTAGGTAACATTCATGTTGGATCTGTTTATACAGATCAGAATCTAAGTTTTTATTCACACAAAATCTGCTATTATTGTACTAACGCTCTACGTGAAATGCGCAGCTTTCTTAGTCTGGAGTAGACATGAGCCAAACTGGAACAGTGAGTGTGAGGACTAGAAATTTATTAACTGGTGATTAAAGAAAATAATCAGATCTGGACAAGGATTAATCAAGGGACATGTTGACCATCGGGTTTTCAGATTTGAAGGATTTGGTTTTTCTGTTGGAGATATTCAAATTTGATGTAGAACAGATCAGGTTGGCTTAAGCGATTGTGGATATATCGTATTTGGGAATGAATTAATTTGGTATCACATTGCGTTAGGTTCAGGAAGATATCAGATTTGGAGAATATTCCACGTGAATGAATTAGAAGTGCTGTGATGATCGGTTTGAGTAGACCGATTCATTGTCTTCAGATTCGAGTGAGATCTGGGTGTCCAGATCTGGCCTGCGTGGGTATGAGAGGTTTGATGCTAGTAGAAATGTATAGATGTGAGGTCATTTAGCGCATACCAGATTTGATGTTGGTTGAGTGAAATCTGTTCAGAGGGAGTGAGCAGATGTGTGCGTATATTTGGAGAAGTCAAATTTTGGTCAACGGTACTGTGTGGACCGGTCCGGTTCGTGAGTTGCTGTAGATCGGTGCGGTTTAATGATTTCAGATTTGAAAAAATCTGAATGAGCAAGCGAGTCTTTGTCGCGAGATCTGTTTGTTTGGAGCAGGACTTCAACGCGACATCGTTTGGTGATTGCGTGCGAGGATTGCGTAGTAGATTCAGATCTGAATTAGCGCTAAGATTTGAGATGGCGCCCAGATCTGAGGTAATGTTCAGATTTGAGTGATTGACTTTCACTGTCGCTGATTTCAGATTTGAAAAAATCTGAATGAGCAAGCGAGTCTTTGTCGCGAGATCTGTTTGTTTGGAGCAGGACTTCAACGCGACATCGTTTGGTGATTGCGTGCGAGGATTGCGTAGTAGATTCAGATCTGAATTAGCGCTAAGATTTGAGATGGCGCCCAGATCTGAGGTAATGTTCAGATTTGAGTGATTGACTTTCACTGTCGCTTTGACTGGGAGATTTAAATATAAGTGTCGAGCAACACTTAGTCGATTTTTGAACCCGATATTGCTTATCTTCTTCCCGAGAGCTTCGCGAACCCTTACTATTCATCAAACCCTATTTCTTGATATTACCGTCGATTTACACCGCCGTTTGGAGCAAGATTGGTGGCGCTGAGCTAATCTTCCTTATGGCTTTCGATTGATACCAGTTTGGAGCTTTAGATCGATGAGTTGAGGGAGCGCGAAGTAGTTGCAGGTTCGAGCATCTTCGCCATTGTTGTCCAGTGGTTATTTCGTTCTTGAGCAACTTTGGATTTGGGCTTGTAGGTATCTTATGTTGAGTTCTTGAAAAGCTAGTAGCGCAACTGATTGAGTAGGCTGTTGGAGCTGTGTTCTGGGTGATCCGTTGAGGTATTAGAAGCTGTTTTGAGGTATGGATTTGAACTTATTTAAAAAGCTTTTGCATAAGCATAAGAATATTTCCAGTGTGTTGAGAATGCTGTGATGAGTGTTTACGTGAACCGATTTTCCCGACTGTGATTTGATTATATGTTCTGTTTGAGTATGATTTATGTATGTTAGTGAATTGATATTTCTTGGCATTCACGCATACATATTGAGTCTGAATTTGATTGATGCCCGAGTCGAGCTAGCGTTGTGATCGGCCGGCTGAGTTGTCGCACCTGAAAGGCCCAATGCTATCATCGAGGTGGTGGTCGGCTGAGTTGTCGCGCCTGAAGACCACTGAACTGTGATGGTCGGCAGATTGTCGCACCTGAAAATCACGGATCGATGATTTCCACCGGCTGATTGGTTGTGCGTGGTGTTGAGGCTCCATTGAGATTTGAATTGCCAGCTGAGTTTTTCCTTGATTACCGATGTTCTTTGGTACCCTCATGCATATCATGACTTGAAATATTGCATGTTTTATGAATTGATGTTTTATGAGTACTCTTAGTACTGAGGTTTGACCTCGTTTATTTTCCCTGTTTTCGGGCTTCTTTGGTGGTATAGGTAATCCGGATGGACAGAGTGGAGCATCAGCTGGAAAATCCCCGTTCTTAGTCCCAGTCATGTACTTATGTATTGATATATCGAGCCAGTGGATGTCCTGTGCCTACAGTATTTGAGGGGATCTATATTTGATACTTGTTGCCTATTTCCGTTGTTGTTGGATTTTGAGTTTAAATCCTTATTTTGATTATGAACTTATTTTGAATGATATTTTGAATCAGACCCAAAACAAAAATTTGTAAGCCCAAATTTTAATGCTTCCGTGTAATTGTGCTTATTTGAGCATTTAATTTTTGTATTAGAGCACCGGGCCTGACAGTGAGGGGACGCCTGAGCTGGACTGGTCGAAGATATCTAGCTGGAACAGTAAGGGACGCCCAAGCTGGTTCAGTAGTTTACTTCCAGAATGCAGGGAACACCAAGCTGGTTCACCAGCCTGCAGCATGAGCAGCACGAAGATCAAGCGCAGAGAGATGAAGTGCAGAACGGCTCAAGCGCAGATCAAGTGCAGCGTACAAGTGCAGTGTTCAAGTGTCGTTTCATAGACAAGCGCAGTGATCAAGTGCAGGTCGGATCATTAAGCGCAACTATGATCAGTTCATCATAGGGATCTCAGTCATTGGGAATACTGAATTAGAACTGATCATTATATCCCAAAGAAGATGGTATATATTCACTGGTGCTGGATTGCAGCTCAACCAGTGAAAGAAATGTGTGCTTGCCGATGGTTTGGATGAGGTGTCTGAATGGACCAAGTGAACATTCACTGGTGCTGGATTGCAGCTCAACCAGTGAAAGAAATGTGTGCTTGCCGATGGTTTGGATGAGGTGTCTGAATGGACCAAGTGAACAAGCACGCACGCAATGGCTCTTGACGAGAAGAATAGAGCCGAGCTGGTAAACCATATCAGGGAAGAGAAAACCTGATCAAGGATTCCAGAAGATGGAAGCTTATGGGGAAGATGATGATGAAGTTGCTAAAACAGTAGCCAGTGAGCGTGAACAGTGTCGACGCCTGTGATGACATGAAGGCGGAGATATGAAGGAAGACTCCTATAAGAAGCAACCAGCTGGGAGATGAGAAACCAGCTCAGAGAAGAGACCTGCTGAGTATGATGAACAAGGTGGTTCGAAGCAGCTCATGAGAAGGAAAGAACAGAACAAGTGCAGCTCAAGAGCAGATAAGCAGAGAGCTTTGAACGAGAGCAGAGAAGAAGAGAGCTCTGACCAGCTTAACGCAGTATACAAAATGGAATGGAGCAAAGCTGGTCAAGGTCAAACCAGCTCGGATAACATATATACAGATGCTACGAGCTGGTGTACAGAACCAAGCTGGTTAAAGTCAAACCAGCTCAGCCAACAGAGCAGAAGTCGTCTTTCAAGAGCAGAAATTGGACAAAACGACAAGCAAAGAGATTTGAACACACAACATTACGCACACTATTATTCAGTGTTCAAATCTATTTGCTGTGTTAACCTCTCAGAACAGTGCTCACATGATAAAAGCCAAAGAGCCTGCATAAGCATTAAATGACAAAGGACGCAAAGTACAACACTGTCAGAAGATTTTTCAACGGCTACAACTTTGTGTCCAACGGGAAAATCTGCAAAGAGGCTATATAAAGATCAGAGCACAAGCAGACGAGCGACATGGATGATGAATTGCGGATAGAGTGTTGTGCAAGTGCCGAACAGAAAACAGAGAAATGCACAACACATAGCAGTGCTTGTCGCAAGCTTGCACACTTTGTGACAGCTGGTGTGCAAGCTGATTCAGTTCTTAGGTGTGAGCTAATGCACTGATGGACTTCAAAGAACAATCAAGTCGACAACACAAGCTCTGGGAAGACATTGGTGAAACCAGCTTAGCGAGCAACTTCCCAGTGTGTGAGATTTTATTTTCGAGAGGTTGAGCATACACTGTAAATATCACACACGATTCACTCATATACTGGAGAGTTGAGCGAAACAGAAAAATGAGTAAATCAAATTGAGAACTATCCATTGTAGTCTTTGGATAGAGACGTTAAACAAGTCTAGTTTCTTTCGCACTGAGACGTTAAATAAGTGTCTGTAGCCTTTCTCACTGAGGTATAAAATAAGTGATGCTAGACACACAGCTTGTGGGCTTAGTGTGCAGTGGTGTTGCTAGGAGTTCTTGCGGCTGCTGGTCATAGGAGTGAGTTGCAGCGAAGGATCACTGTAATCAAATCCTTCTAGTGGATCTTTCCCGATTGCGGAAGAAGGGGAGACGTAGGAGATTGAGCTCCGAACTTCCATAAACAAATCGCAGCGTATTTCTTTACTGTTTACTGCATTTACATTCACGCAATGCATATTTGTTTACTACGCATAAAACCTTAAATGAGCTTTCGAATATAAGAGTTCAGTTTGAGTTATTTCCGCATGATTTTAATTCATTACGCAATCTGTATCTCGGTGCACAAACATTCAAGAACACTGAGCTATTGCAGCTCAATATTTGAGGAACCAAATCGTTTGTGTTAAACCAGCTAGCAGAGCTACTGGTAATCTGGGCCAGCTCGCAGAGCTGTTGGTCTAGCTTGACACCGATCTGGTTTCGCAGTTGCGTGCTGGTTTTCAACTCGTAAATTTTAAATGCACGTAACTTACAGTTTTGGTGTTTGGGCTGTGTGAGAGCCTACGTGAGTTGTGGCAGAGCTCATGACTACTCCCTGTTTTCGATCCTAACAAGTGGTATCAGAGCGCTTTTGCGATTTGGTACCCCATGTAACCGGACCAACAATTCGCGATAGCCATGCTAGTGATGAGCAGTTGCAAAAGTGGAGGTTGAGAGATGAGGAGAAAGGCAATGGACTCTACACCGTGGACGATGGGATTGTGAAGTTTAGAGTACGATTTTGGGTTCCTTCAAGTGATGCACTGAAACGAACCATACTCTAGAAATTGTTTTTTTTAAATAAAGTGCGGAATAAATATTCTTAAAAGAAAACATAGTTCGTCCACCGAAAACTTTCCTCAATATCATTTTAAAACATAAATAAATAAATATCTCAAAAACATTAAATCATTCATTTTGTATTAAAAACAGAGTAAATAAAATGCGGAATCTGAACATGTCTCATCAAACAAAACATAAGAAGTAGTCACGGGGTAGCAGTTGCAGTGGACGCTCAGAGGTCCTCACCACCGATCGGGATAAAATCATCTGCAGGCTCACCTGCGCCATTTAAACCTAGTGAGCCTAAAGGTCCAGCATGCTCTATCTGATAATAACAAAGTACGTATAATAAAACCACATGCAAGCACATACGTAACGTAAAAATAGCTTTGAGACATGCATGCATGGATGACCGTAACACATGTCTCATAAATCAGTCGTAACATTACATGATCGTATATCATAACATAATAAGGCATGACATATCATAACATAAAAAGACGTGTGAGTCGTATCCATGATTTGTGGGCCATTACATTAACGATTGATCAATCATAAGAAATCAACGTACGTGACGATGCAGTTCACCCGACCTTACCTCGGGATCCCTCACACCACTATGCTGCCACTTCATCATGCCGTGAACACATGGATCCATAAGCTCATTATAACATTAACAGAGGTTCACCGGGCCCAGTATCCCGGATTCGCTCATCGTCTACTTTGTCATAAATCACTTCCATCCCTCAAAATATTTTCTTTTCATACATGTCTTTATCATTTCATAAACTTTCATGATGCATGTACTACGCAAAACATGCAAATTTAAAAAGGCTTAACCCATCAATATATATTTAATTTCCTTTAAATAATGCATAATCATATACGTAAAATACTACATATATATTTAAATATATATTTATGGGCTTCTACATTTTCTCCTTTCGGTCAAGGACTGGTTCAAGTGCCTGGCTCACTAATTCTAAGCCCCAAAAGGCTAGACTTAAACTTAAAATAAAACTTAACCCTAAACTTGACTTGACCCATTAAACTAAAATTAAACTTTAAAATTAATAAAATACTTGGCCCTTCAACTTAAAATCAGACATTGAATTTTGACAAAATAAAAGTCCCTTGACTAAAAATTAGACTTTAAAATTTGATAAAAGTATTAGGTCCATAAATAAAAGAGATTTAGGCTTAAAAATTTTGACTTAAAAGTTGGACTTAAAATGATTTGACTCATTTACGCTTAAAATCGGACTTTACATTTTCTGCCCCGACGAGATGCAGTTTGAGCGGCTAAACCGTAAAATTCATTAAAAATCAATTTCCTAACCAAACCGCTCCCCGTATGGACCCACGTGACCCTACCTTGATGGGATAGCTCTTGGAATCAACCATAACCGACCAAGATGCCTGACACAATCAACCCGACGTCTTCAAACCCATTGCCCGTGCGCAAACTGCAACCAGGACACGTGCTAGATCGCTCCCCGTTTGGACCTGCGTGACCCTAAATCAATGCGATATCTCCTGAAATCAACCTTGACCACATAGACCATATAGAGCGACATACCCGACCCCAACAACTCTACTGTCGCGCACAGACGATAATCCAGGACACGTGCTGATCATAAAATTCGTAACTAATTCATTCATTGACCAAATCAATCCCTGTTTGGACCCACGTGCTCCTAACTCAATGTACTAACTACCAAAACACCCTTGGACCAAACTCTAGCCCCATGAACCGCCCATGACCGAAGCTTCACAAGGAATAAGTCATATGCGTGTTGGAAATTATGATGCATGCATGGATCTCAAATAATAATCATAGATCTAACCAATACACAAACAATTCATGCAACATCATTTCGAAAACAGCATATTATGATTTCAATGGTGAGTAAAATGGAGAGAGAACATGCCTTTTTGAAGAACTATGTAGACTATGTGTTACCGGGACGACGGACTCGAGGTGGGACGATCAAATCCTTCAAACATCACCAAGAACTTGAGAAAATTCGATGGAGGCTTGCAAAAGAGGGAGGTTGGTGTGAGGAAGGGGGAAGGGAGGCCAGGGTTTTGAAATCTAGGATTTGAAATAATGGATTATGATCCAAATGACCCCTCCAAAATTTTTAAATTAGGAAGATAAAAGATTTTCCCTTACTTACTCCCACTATTTAAAATATTGATTAAAACTCACAAATTCAACCTTGAACTCCCAATTGTCATAATAATAAATCTACTAATTTTTAAAGTATAGAAAAGTTCACTAAACTAGCTCGTTTAGGTGAAAAACGGGTTCCCCTCGACAATTATACATAAGAATCCTATTTTTCGTTAATACTGCTTAAACTATAAATTTTAGCTCTTAAAAATATGAGGGTCTAAAAATTTAAATAAACTTTCACCTCGATAGTTCCTAGTCTCGTCCACGCGTCCAGAACTCGAACAGGCTAAACACATGTCATGCACATGTTAAAACAATAAAATATTACTTAATCACATAAAATGACGCATAATTTTCTAAAAATAATTTTCCCCTAGTCATGCACTAATTTTCACGTAATCAGGATTTTTGGACGTTACAACTCTCCCCCTTATAGAAATTTCGTCCCCGAAATTAGGTTACGTACCAGAAAGCTCTGGATAGCTCATCCGCATATCGGCCTCAGTCTCCCAGGTATCCTCTGCGTGATTTTGCCATCGAACTTTGACCATCGGAATACTCCCCACTCTAATTCTATGCTCCTCTCGAGCCAAGATCTGAAATGGTCGCTCCTCGAAAGATAGATCTGGTGCTAACTGAAGCGACTCAAAATCTATCACATGCGACGGATTCGGGACATACTTCCGTAGCATCGAAACATGGAACACATTATGTACTGCTGACAGACTGGGTGGTAGTGCTACCCGATATGCCAACGTACCAATCCTCTCCAAAATCTCAAATGGTCCAATAAACCTCGGACGGAGCTTGCCTCTCCAGCAAAACGCATCACACCCTTCATGGGCGATATCCTCATGAATACGTGACCCCCTACCGCCAACTCTAGATCTCGTTGTCTATGATCGGCATAACTCTTCTGATGACTCTGGGGTGTCCTCATCCGATCTCGTATCCTCGTCACAATATCTGCTGTCTGTTGCACCAGCTCTGGCCCAGTCAATACTCTCTCGCCAACCTCGTCCCAGTGCACGGAAGATCGAAAACTTCTTCCGTACAGAGCCTCACCAATCGATACCTGAAAACTGTTATTGTACGTGAACTCCACCAAGTGCAATCTCGAATCCCATGTACCCTGAAAATCTATCACATAGACTCTCACCAAATCCTCTAGTATCTGAATGACTCTCTCCGACTGGCCATCTGTCTGTGGGTGAAAAGCTGTACTGAACGACAATTTAGTCCCCAACGCGGCATGCAAGCTCCTCCAGAACACAGATGAAAACCTGGTGACCCGATCTGACACAATAGAGACTGGTATGTCATGCATCCTGACAATCTCTCTAACGTAAAGCTCCGCATACTGCGTCAAGGTGAAAGTGGTCTTCATCGATAGGAAATACGCAGACTTGGTGAGCCGATCCACAATCACCCAAATTGCCGTGTAGCCTCTGGGACTCCTGGGTAATCCAACCACAAAATCCATCGTGATGTTCTCCGACTTCCACTCAGGAATAGGGAAGTGGCTGTAGTAACCCCGCCGGTCTCTGATGCTTTGCCTTGACCTGCTGACAGGTCAAGCACTCGGATACAAACCGTCTGATTCCTTCTTCATCAATTGGGAGCGTCTGTAAATCTCTGTACATCTTCGTACTCCCTGGGTGGATGGAGTACGTCGATGCATGAGCCTCTGATAAAATCTCAGCTCTCAACTGCCCAGTACTCGGCACCCACATATGGCCCATGAAACGAACGATCTCATTCTCAACAGTATACAGACCTAGTCCTCTGGCCTCATCTCGCTGTCTCCACTGTTTTAACTGCTCATCCATGGCCTGACCATCCCTAGTCTGATCTCTAAGAGTCGGCTGAACTGTGAGCGCTGCTAGGTAAGGTGCATAGCATCCTAAATAGAACTCCAATCCAAATCTCTGCATCTCAGCTTATAGTGACCTCTCGACTGATAAGCATGCCACCACTGAAGTCTTCTGGCTCAAAGCGTCTGCCACTACATTAGCTTTACCCGGATGATAGCTAATGTCACAATCATAATCCTTCACCAACTTCAGCCATCTGTTCTGCCTCATGTTCAGCTTCTTCTGGGTGAAGAAGTACTTGAGGCTCTTATGATCGGTGAAAATCTGACACTTCTCACCGTACAAGTAGTGTCTCCAAATATTCAGTGCGAACACTACTGCTGCAAGCTCAAGATCATGCGTCGGATAATTCTGCTCATAACTCTTCAGCTGTCTCGACGCATATGCAATAACATTGTCACCCTGCATCAGAACTACACCTAAACCTCTTAGGAAAGCATCTGTATACACCACAAACTCCTCAAGATCCACTGGCATCGCTAAAACTGGCTTGAAGTGAGAGCCTCCTTCAACTGATCGAAGCTCCTTTGACACTCGGGACTCCATAGAAATTTTGCATTCTTCTTGGTCAGGGATGTCAAGGGCACTGAAATCAAAGAGAAGCCCTTGATGAACTTGCGGTACTATCCTGCTAAACCCAAGAAACTGTGAATCTCTGCTGCATTCTTTGGAATCCCCCAGTTCTTAACTACCTCCACCTTCGATGGGTCGACTGGAATCCCATCTCTAGAAATGATATGCCCCAAAAACGCCACCTGCTCAAGCCAAAACTCGCACTTCCTGAACTTGTCATACCATCTGTGCTCTCTCAAGGTCCGTAGTGTGGTCTGTAAATGTTGTCTATGCTCCTCTAAGCTCCTCGAGTAGATCAAGATGTCGTCGATGAAAACGATGATGAGCTGGTCTAAGTACTGCCTGAAACCCGGTTCATCAAGTACATGAAGATCGTTGGGGCATTCGTCAGTCCAAGTGGCATCACCAAAAACTCGTAGTGGCCGTAACGTGTCCGAAATGTAGTCTTGGAAACGTCCTCCTCTCTGACTCGCAACTGATGGTACCTTAGTCTCAGATCAATCTTGGAGAAAATCGAAGCTCCCTGCAATTGATCAAACAAGTCCTCGATCCTCGGGAGTGGATACTTGTTCTTCACTGTAACTCGGTTCAACTCCTGGTAGTCGATGCACAACTCATACTGTCATCCTTCCTCTTAACAAACAGTACTGGTGCGCCCCATGGAGAAAAGCTAGGGAGAAAATAAATCCCTTGTCAAGCAACTCCTGAATCTACTCCTTCAGCTCCTTCATCTCGGTAGGAGCCAGTCGATATGGTGCCTTAGAGATGGGCACTGTACCTGGTGCTAACTCAATCGAAAACTCCACCTCTCGCTCCGGTGGAACTCCCACAACGTCATCAGGGGAAACATCTACAAAATCCCTGACTACCTCCACCTCAGACAGTGAAGGGCCTGTTGAATCTCCTAAAGTGATAACACTGGCTAAGAACACCTGACATCCAAGCTCAACTAGCTTCCTGGCAGACAGTGAAGGGCCTGTTGAATCTCCTAAAGTGATAACACTGGCTAAGAACACCTGACATCCAAGCTCAACTAGCTTCCTGGCCTGTAGAAAAGATATAAACCTGGGCTTCCGCGGTCTCCTCGCCGCTTCAGAGAGGAAAGTCTATTGTCCTGGAGGCCTGGTCGTCACTGACCTCTGATGGAAATCAATCATCGCTCCTTACTCCGTCAAACAGTCCATCCCTAGAATGAGTTCGAATCCTGACATCGGCAATACGATCAAATCTTCTCTAACTACATGATCCTGAAACATCATCACCGAACCCTGAACGATGCTGGCAATTTATCTCCTCTCTTGACGGGATCGTCACTGCGAGGGCCACACCCAAGCTCTCCGGAATAATACACATATTCTGAATAAATGCACTCGAGACGAATGAGTGAGTCACCCATGAGTCTAGCAAGGCAAGGGTAGTGACATCCAAAACACGGATCTTGCCTAAAATCGAAACGTCACACAGGCACGTGTTTACAGTTAATCTATGTAACGCCCCAAAATCCATAGGACCACATTATGCATATTGTTCATTTTATAGATTTAAAATGGCATGTTGAAATGTTATGCGTTGTCTGATTTCAATGATTTCAGAAAAATAGATGTGACGTAGCTGGTTTCAGTGGATGACTCCAAGGGTGATGCACGAGCAGTTTTTAAATGGATTGAAAATATCTTTAAGGAGGACAAATGATTTCTTTTGAAAAAGGTTTGGTGTTTTACAATTAAAATGAGAGAAGGGAATTTACTAAATTTATAAGTGTGTCGTGCTTGATTTCACAAGTAGCTTGATGGCATGTTGAAATGTTATGCGTTGTCTGATTTCAATGATTTCAGAAAAATAGATGTGACGTAGCTGGTTTCAGTGGATGACTCCAAGGGTGATGCACGAGCAGTTTTTAAATGGATTGAAAATATCTTTAAGGAGGACAAATGATTTCTTTTGAAAAAGGTTTGGTGTTTTACAAATTAAAATGAGAGGAAGGGAATTTTACTAAATTTTATAAGTGTGTCGTGCTTGATTTCACAAGTAGCTTGCCACTAATCCCTTTCATATAAAAACCTGTTTTGAAAGTAAGATCCATCATTTGCAAAGAAAATCTTTAGTGTTCTTCAAAATATTCTCCAGAAAAGTTCGTGTGTTGCTTAAGGAGAAGATTGCTGCAGGAATCGGTTGCTGTTACAAAGCTTCGTTAAGGCAAGTAAAAGCTGATTCTTGACTCACCATTTAAAGCATATATTGATGTTTTCTGAGTCTCCTTGCCTATATGTTACCGTATGTTTAAAGTTCATGTTTAAAATCATTTATACATGAAGAGGAAAGAAAGATGGGTTCAAAATGATGTTTTGATGCTTCCAAATGTTTTCCAGAAAGTTTATGATGTTTTAAAGTACTGAGGATTCGAGTTTAATCCAAGAATGTTTATGAATGTTCTTCCTTCCAGTGGTTGTAATATCATAATTTGATAATTATGTAATCGGTAGTTGCTAGTTGAATCAGTATAAAGTCTGGTTTGATAGGCAACGGCTGATAGCATAGTTGTTGTTTTGATGTTACAAATATCAAGTCAAATTTCAGCAGTTGCGTTGTTTTCGTAAAATAAGTAGTTGTACTGTTCATCCCAGCAGTTGCATTCCATTGTAATATTCCAGCAGTTGCATTCCTTGTTAAAAACCAGCAGTTACACCGTTCACTTCTAAAGTACTATTCATTGCGACTGGTTCCTACTCCTTGCATCTGGTTATTTAGCAAAAATCCTTGCGTCTGGTTTCACATATGTTAGCGCTTTTCTTGCGACTGGTTGATGCGCTAACGACGTCGTTTCCTTAAGTTGTAGCTGTCAACAGATAGTTACTGTTCATGTTAGCAGATATTCTTACGTCATTATGTCTGTTTCCTACTTCAACGACATCGTTTCATTTAATACGTTTGTTTTTAGTAAAAATACTTTGCAGCTGGTTTCTTTTAGCACAACCCGTGAACAGTAGATATCTGTTTTGTTTCATAGTACTGTTCCATTTTTGTTGCGACTGATTTCTGTCTTGCGACAGGTTCCTATTCGTTGCGACTGGTTTCTATTACGACTGGTTTCATTTCAATGATATGTTTCCAAAAGCTGAATTCGATACTCAGTAAAATTTTAAAGTGGAAGCAAGAGTTTTTAAATGATGGAACCCGAGGATTTTAAGAAGAAAAGTTTAAAGAGAAGGATGTTAAAGGAACAAGAGTTTATTTTAAGATTTATGGCAAAGATAACAGACGGTCATAACGGGTGAGGTGAGCAGCTATCAGTTGCCCTCTCATAAAGAGAAGGATGAGCAGTCGTCTATATGTCGGTTGCCCTAACGCAAAGAAGCCAAAGGCTAAGGCTGATATCAGTAGTCACTTGATCAGGTGCAACACGGACCTAAGGAGAGCTTCTGAGCCATAAATCTAAGGAAAATGATATTGATGTTGAGATCTGGGCTATTATCCCCTATCTCCAAATTTATGAAAGAAAGAATGAATGTTTATGAAATGTTTACGAAAGAAAATGATATTGATCATTGATGTTCCTTTAACTTATGTATTGATCAGATCTCCACCTGCGTATTTGAACTTCTTATTATTCAGGTTTTACTTGCTGAGCCCCTAGGCTCATTAGCTTTTAAAATGGTGCAGGTGCGACAGCTGGAGAGCGAACAGAAGGTGAAAATTGAATCAGCTGCTGGGTGGTGTGTGTTTGTCCAAGGCCAGCGTTTTTCGTGTCATAGCTGATGTTGTTTTGTCTTAGAATGTACTGTATTAGATCAGTTGCAACAGTTGTACATTTATATAGAATATCAGCTGTTGTAAATCGCAATTGCAATTTATAATAACGTCTATTTTTCCGCAAATGTTTCCAGTAGTTGGCGCGCAATTGAGTATCTGTTAGATTTTGTTTTCATGTTTTCAGTTTCTTTCAAAGTTATAAGAAATACAGCTTATAACAAATTGTCTTTCAGCCCTTCTTTTTATTTGAAAATTTTTATTTACCCCAATTCGTGATTCCCGTGGGTTCGGGCGTCACAACATGGTATCAGAGCAACGTTATTGAGATAAACACACGCACCATCAACTGGATCAAAGTTCATCGTCCGTTCCTCTAAGTTGTGAGTTTATTTTCAGAGCATTGTCCTTAAATTATTTAGCATGTTCTGATATATGTATGTGGTGGATTACGGGCTATAGAATATA
>KQ996737.1:525721-543929 GCA_001598015.1 Dorcoceras hygrometricum | reverse complement strand
TTTTTAATTTATGAATAATGCGTTCCCCGAAGAGGCGAGGTAGACCCATGATGAAACGTTCTTTCCAAAAAGACATATTAGAGTCTTCTCGACGAAGAACTTGAGTTAAGAAAACATCTTTATACCAACGGTAGTCGGATAAAGAAGGGCATTTAAGATTTGTCAGAATGATTTTTGAGGAATTAAATTCTTCAGCTGGATTGCCGATGAAATACATGGAGATAGTAACTATCAAAATTTCACAGGAATTATTTTGTTCAGTGATAACACCGTTATCATCTTCATTGTGAATCGTATGATTTAATATCTTTAATTTGTCATCGAGGAATAAGGCTTTATCCCACCAATTTCTTAGTTGGCCGGTAAACCCTTGAATAATCAGGAGTGTAGCGGTTTATTTCTTGGAATTTGAGGTGTATTAATTATGAATTGTTCTGGAATGGTTATTTCATTCCATTTGAGTCTTTTTGGCGTAAAGACCGTAGGCCTTTCCGCATCAATTTGTAACAATACTGTCTCTTCTTTCGAAGCAGGCATACTGTTCATTCTTCGTTTTCTTCAACATATAACGAAATTTCAGAATTTGATTTCTTACTCATTTACACTTCAATTCAAATGAATCTTTCGACTTATCTGACAGATTCAACTAGCATTTTTATTCAGTTTTCATCTTCGCAAGCTTTATAGAGAAATCCTTTACAGTTCCAGAACATCATTAGACAAAAGAAAAACCAGTAATTCGTGCAAGAGAGAAAGAAAACAGATTTTTTAGAAAGAAAAGAAAGAGCAGAACGATATTTTAGAAAATATTTTAAGTTATGACAACAAAGAGGGTCCCCAGAAGAAGGGTGAGTGCGCGGCTGACGAACCGTGTGCCCTTTCAACAGAAGAAGGATCAGGTGTATAGGTCGACGGATCTGTATATCCCTTCACCTTGAGCCATAGTGCTAGAAACTGATATCCGGAGTTTGATCGAGCGAATTGGACCAAAATATTTAGAGTGTTGTCATAATTTCAGAAGAGCGCAAATGTGATTTTAATCACAGCTCCAGAGAATGTTTAAAGAAAATGTTTTCAGAATTTGATTATGTTTTATGCTTTCAGTTCCTGTTAGAATTCTCAGATATATTTATTATGGCGCTTGTTCATTCTAAAGCGTACGCAGATTTCAGTTATGTATTCAGCTTCCAGTTTCAGTTTCTATTGCATGATTTTGCTATTCCAGATTTACCTGCTGAGCCTTTGGCTCACTTGTTTTCATTGAGTGCAGGTAATCAGCATTAAGAGCTGGAGGGAGATGATCAGAAAGGGAGGATGTGTTTATCGTGGACATCTTCCGTTGTTTCTTTCAGACTTTTGATTTTGATGTACAGAACTTAGTTATAGTTTTGTATGTTAACAGATTTCTAGTTCCTTATTTTTGTAGAAATATGTATGAACTTTTGGTGTAAGGATATATGCAAAGTCACTGGTATTTTATCAGCCGGTATATCAGTTCCGCGTGAGTCATTTTATCATCAGAGGATTTAGTTCAGCGTTTTGTATACCCTTCCTGCTGATTTCCTTCACTTGTTATGAAACGTGTTTACCAGATTTTAATTCTACTTCCGCTCACGTCATTGTTTCAATTGTTCTGCATTTTAGCAGTAATGAATTGTGTTTATTCGCAATTTAGTCCAGAATTTTAGTAACGACTTTTATGTTTATTAAGATCGAAATTTTTGGGTCTTTCAATTCGAACCCCAAATTTCTAAATTTGTTTTGAGAAAAGTCCGGTCGTTACAGTTGGTATCAAAGCATGGTCCTTGAGATAAACACACTTCCAGTCTGAGCAGATCTCTCCAGCCGCTTCTAAAATTTGTGAGTTTTAATTCATGTTTTAGCATAAAGTAATCTCTCATATAGAACTGTGGTGGATTTGGGCTACCCTTACAGATATGTCAGGAAGAGGTAGAGGAAGAAGAAGTTTTACAGAAGCAGATAGTGAGTCTGACGGAGTGAACCCTGTCCTCAATACCATGGCTCAACTGTTAGAGCGCTTAGTTAACCAAAACAATAATGGGAATGGTCAAACCTCAGGAAGAATAGTTAGTCGTGAAGATCCACAGGAGAGGTTTAGAAGACAGAGACCTCAGGAATTTTCTGGTACTACCGATCCTCTTATAGCAGAGAGTTGGATCAAATCCATAGAGGTGATTTTTGACTATTTGCAACTGACTGAACAAGAAAGGCCTCGGTGTGCGATTTACATGCTGAGAGGAGATGCCATGATATGGTGGGAAGGAGCCAAGTTAACAGTAGACATGGAAATTCTTACTTGGGAAGAGTTTAAGAGAGTGTTCTATGAACAATACTTTACGGTAGATGTAAGACAGCAGTTGCGTAGTGAGTTTTTAACTCTTAAGCAGGGAGAGATGACTATGCGGGATTATATCCGTAAGTTTGAGGGAGGTTGTTATTTTGTTCCTTTAATTGGGACAAATGCAGATATTAAGCTACAACATTTTGTCGATGGGTTGAAGCCGATGATTAGGCATGATGTTAGATTGGCAGAACCCGTAGATTATAGATCAGCTGTGAATAAGGCCCTACGGGCAGAACAAGATTGGAAAGTAATTGAGGAAGAGAGACAATTGAAAAGACAAGCTTTTCAGCAGAAGGACCGTAGGAAAAAATAAGAAACCGAATAATAACCAGCAGGAGTCTCAAGAAAAAGGACCATTAGTTGTACAGCCTATCTCTGCTGTCCCTAATTCAGGAACTAGGCCACCATGTCCAACCTGTAAGAAAAATCATTCAGGCCAGTGTTTTTTGGCCAGAGAGTGTGTAATACTTGTGCCAAGCCAGACCATATGTCTAGGGAGTGTTCCCAGAAGAGACCACTTATCACCAGTAGAGCTTACATAATGACAGCTGAAGAAACCACAGTAGATACCTCGGCGGCGGCGGGTAAGATCTTGTTGCCAATATGTTTACATTAGCATTGTTATATTCTGGTCAACTTGTATTTTGTATCAGATAGGTTTGTTAAGAAATTGATATCTAACTTAGAAGAAATATAAGTAGAGTACTGTGTTTAGATCCCTTTGAGTTCGAGTTTTACTTCCCGTATGTTTAGGAATGTTCATCTTCCGGTGAATGGTAATATCGGAACTTGACGCTATGTAATCGTAGTGTTAGTCGAATCAGTATAAAAGTCTTCGAGTTTTACTTCCCGTATGTTTAGGAATGTTCATCTTCCGGTGAATGGTAATATCGGAACTTGACGCTATGTAATCGGTAGTTGTTAGTCGAATCAGTATAAAGTCTGGTTTGATAGACAACAGCTGATAGCGTAGCTGTCGGTTCGGTTGATGTTGCAGCACCAAAGTTCATTTTTCTGCAATTGAATTCCATTGTTATGACCAGCGGCTGCACAGTCCATTTCCAACAGTTGCATTATATCGATTGTATCCAGCAGTTGTACTATTCATGTTATTTCACAACGGCATCGTTTTAATTAATACGTTTGTTGTTAGTAAAAGACCTTGCAGCTGGTTCCTATTTATCCCAGCTGGTTTCTTCTCGCAATACTCATGAACAGTAGAAAATTGTTTCGTTTCCAAATACTGTTACATTTAGTTGCGTCTGATTTCATTTCAGCGATGCGTCTCTTATAGTAGCATTAGATGCTCAGATAAAAACCTATTTAAGTAACGTTAGATTTAAATTATGAAGAAGTTATAGTAAATATTCTTTTAAGAGAAAACCGTAAGTTAAAGAATAGAACTATCCCTTGATTAAGATGCAGTGGGTAAATCACACTGAAAGAGAAGTTATGTGAGGAATCCGATTTATAATTAGTAATTAATCGGATTTTGAGTTAGATTAGTTACGAGAATTGCGAATTTAGATTTCTGGAATTTCGAATTTTGGTGAAATCTGATTTGGAAAATATTCAGATATGTAGTTGGGATTGTCCAGATTTTAGTTTGTGTTTTTCGGGTGAAATCTGGTCGAGAAATGATGAGGTTTAGAGTGAATTTGATAGAGATCTGTTTTTCCCTTAGCGTTGCGTGTTTTGTCGCGAAAAGAAGAGTAACGCTGCGTTTTGGTGAAAGCAGTTCGAATTAGAGAAAGCTGGATCGTGAGAGCTGTTCAGCGTGAGAGATCAGCTGACGTAAGCAGATTTCACGAGCTGGTCAACGAGAAGCGTTGACATCTGTTGTTGCGCAGGCGTGGAATCTGTTTTTGCTCATACGCCGTCGTTTTGGACTTGCGCGCGAGAGCAACGTATGGAGCGCTAAGATCTGTTTAGCCTGCGACGTCGTTTCGTGTTTTAAGCGCTGAGATCTGTCTTGCGTTTTGCACGTGTTTTGGCGCTGGAATCTGTTCTAGTTAAACGCTGTCGTTTTGGCTTGGAGCGTTGTGTTGAGCGCTGTGATCTGGTAGTGCATATACGCAGTCGTTTTGACTTATACGCAAGAATTTTTGAAGCGCAGGATTCTGGTGGCCATTGCTTTGTGCGAGGGATCTTTTTTGCGATAATTTGAGTTGTAGGACTCTGTTTTTGTCGGTGTTTGACTTTCTTTGTAGCTTATTGAGTAGAGGATATAAAGATAAGTGTTGAGTTACACTTAGAGCATTCCAGACCCGATATTTCTTATCCTCAAACTCGAAACCCTCGAAATAGCTACTGTTCACCGTCAATTTCTATCGCCATTTCCCGTTGATTCCGACCTCCATTTTTCGAGTTCTTGGTAGCGTTGGAAACCTCTTGAAAAGACCTTTCTTTTCCTACCAATCTTGGAGGCTGTTTTGAGCTGAGACGAGAGCGCGAAGCTTCTGAGTTTCGGGCAGTAGGTTGCGCCGTGCGTTTCCATCTTTTGGGTGAGCTTTCTTTCGTTGATTTGAGCTTTGTTCTGGTATGTTAAGGACTACGTAGAAGTGTAGAACTTGCGTATAGCTTCTGGCCGTAGGATTAACGTGTGTTTTCAGCAGAATTGAGCTACGAGTTTTCATACCTTGCACAGATTTGTTGCAGGAAGTCTTCGGCCTTGTGATTTTGAGGCTAGGAGGAATCTGTTCGCAGGCTGTGAGATCTGCCGTGCCCTGTCATGTTTGTGAGGTAGAATTTTGAGCATTTAAGGTACGAATTGAGCAGCCCTTAGCAGTTGTGAGCTTGAACATGTCTATAACTTGATGTTGTGAAATCTGTGGCTTTTCTGCTATGTTCCTACGTGAACTAGTTGCTGATTTTGTTTGAGTATGCATACTGTTTTTACGTTTAGGCATTTTATGTATTGAGCATGGATATTGAATGGCATTCATGCATACATCTTGAGCCTGATTTACAGATTTTATTTGATAACCTGATTGGGTGCCACGTTGTGACTGGCCGACTGTTGGGTCGTGCCCGAAAAGTCCAACGCTATCGTCGAAGCGGTGACTACCGGATACAAGTGTCTACCGCCGAGCTGTGATGGGCTGACAGGCCCCGATGATCACAGACCGATGATTTCCCGGTTGATAGACTGTGGTATAGAGGCAACATGATATGATTTTCCGGTTGATGCACTGGCCTAGCTGACCGATTTCCTTTGACAGCCTCATGCATTCATAGCATTGATTTATAGCATGTTGCATGTTTATCTGCTTTGATAGCTCTTCGTACTGAGGCTTGACCTCGTACTTGTTTCCTGCTTTTTTATTGTTTGGGTCTGCGTTGCCCATTTGCAGGAGCTTCAGGTAACCAAGCTGGGCAGAGTGGAAGTTCAGCTGGTCGATCCCTGCGTCCCTGAGTCCCAGTCTATATATGATATGTATTGAACCGGGGGATGGCCCGTGTTATCATGTATTGGAGATCTTTATTTGATTTGATATTATGTTGTTACTTGTTGCATTTGAGTTTGAGTCAACTCATATTTGAGTATCGAATATTTTGAATGTATGATTTGAAGTTCAGGCCCATTGTATTTCGAAAAATTTTTAAGCCCTGATTTTCAGCTTCCGTGTTTTTGCGCTTATTATGTGTTAATTGTTAGTAATTAGCACGGGGCCTGACACTTTTGGTATCAGAGCTTAAACTGGGATAAGCTCGATTTCTTTTGATCACACTCGAGTCTAGGCACAGAGTTTTGATTTGATTTTGATTGGCCTATGTGACTTATGTGATCTATTATCTGTCTTGTTATTCTATCTGCTGTGAAATCTTACCTCTAGGCTTGTTTAGATGCCGCCGAGACGAGGAGGAGGTAGGAGGACTAGACGTTCCGTGGAGGAGTCTAGAGCAGGTAGTGATGACGACGCTCGGGTTGAGGACGTCACTAGGCAGATAGGTGGAATGGAGTTGGTCTTAGCCCGATTTCAGCGGACAAACCCACCGACGCTGGCCGGTACTGAGGGTGGTGCTAGGGCTGAGGCATGGCTTGTTCAGATGGAGGAGTTATTTGATACCTTGGAGTACGCTCCGGAAAAGAGACTGAAGTTGGCGGTGCTGCAGCTGCGAGATGATGCACAGCGCTGGTGGAGGAGTACTTCTAGGATGCTTCGAGATAGTGGGATGGAGCTCACTTGGGATGTTTTATGTGAGGCTTTTCGACGCGAATACACTCCAGAGTCCTATTTCGCCAGCCGAGAGCGTGAGTTTGATAACCTGAAGCAGGGTGACATGCGTGTGGCCGAGTATGCGAGGCGATTTTCTACGCTTCTAGTGTATATGCCAGCTGTGGCGAACCAAGAGCGAACGAAGAGGAACAAGTTCTTGAAGGGCTTGAGACCTGAATTTTGCCGGATGGTGCTGTCTGGGTCCCCGGCGACCTTTATAGAAGCTGTGAACAATGCGGTTGATATCGAGGAGAGTTTGATGGATCCTGAGGCTCCAATACATCAGACATCTGGACGTGCTTCTCAGCAAGCTCAGGTGGTGTCGCAGTCGTATCAGTATTCTCAAGGGTCACAGCAGTCGAGTCGCCAGCAGTTCAGACCTCGAGGGAAGCAATTCAAGAAGAAGGGCCATTCGAGTTCTTCTGGTTCCGTGAGCTCTGGTTCTGGCAGTGGTTCTGGTAGCGGTTCTGGAGGCGGATTCTATAGTCAGTGCGGAGGGAGACATGAGACTTCGCAGTATCGAGGAGTCCGAGGACTTTGCCATCTATGTGGTCAGTCGGGACATTTCGCTAGAACGTGTCCTTCGATTGGAGGGCGGTCTACTGGTCAGTCGCAGCAGGGTTCCGTTAGTGGTTCTTCTCAGCGACAACAGCCTTTTGCGCAGTCCCAGCGATCTGGTTTCCAGCCTCGTGAGCCGTCTTGTTTTGGAGAACCTTCCCGACCCCCGTTTCAAATTCCCCAGCAGGCGCAGGAGAATGCCTTGTCGTTGGACCAGGCTGAGGAGACGCCGGGCATGGTGATTATAGGTACATGCTCTATTTATGATTATCCTGTGAGAGTTTTATTTGACACTGGTGCATCACACTCTTTCATATCTGAGATGTTTGTGTTTGAGCGTGGGTTGAGTTCTTCCCCACTGTGTGATGTTGTTTCGGTGTCTACTCCTGCTGGTGTGAATCTGTGGTCTCGAGAGGTAGTGGTAGATTGCCTGATTAAGTTTGATGAGCATGTTTTGGTGACCAATTTGATTGTGTTGGGGATTAGAGATTTCGACTGTATTTTGGGAATGGACGTATTATCTAGCTATAAGGCTACCGTTGATTGCTTCCATGGTGTGGTGAGATTTCGCCCTGATACGGGTGAGAGGTGGGATTTCTACGGCACGGATTCGAGGTCGAAGATTCCCCTAGTGTCCGCTATGGAGATGTTTAGCCTGCTATCGCTAGGTAATGCAGGATTCATGATATACGCACTTGATAGTTCCCAGGAGCAGCGATTAGAGTTGCACGACTTCCCCGTCGTTCGAGAGTTTCCCGATGTGTTTCCAGATGAGATTCCTGGATTCCCTCCTCGACGCGAGATCGACTTCAGTATTGAGTTGGTGCCCGGTACCGCCCCGATTTCTAGAGCTCCTTACCGGTTGGCGCCCGCATAGTTGAAAGAGCTGAAGGAACAATTGAGCGATCTCTTGGAGAAAGGCTTCATCATACCGAGCATGTCGCCTTGGGGAGCTCCGATTCTTTTCGTGAAAAAGAAAGATGGCACTATGAGGATGTGTGTGGACTTCAGACAGTTGAATAAGGCCACGGTGAAGAACAAGTATCCTCTGCCGAGGATTGATGACTTGTTCGATCAGTTGCAGGGATCGGTGGTTTACTCGAAGATTGACTTGCGGTCTGGTTATCACCAGTTGCGAATTAGAGACGCTGATGTAGCAAAGACAGCCTTTCGGACTCGATATGGGCATTTTGAGTTTCTTGTCATGCCGTTTGGATTGACGAATGCCCCCGCTGTCTTCATGGACTTGATGAATCGCGTCTTCAGCGAGTATATCGATCGGTTCGTAATCGTCTTCATAGATGACATCTTGGTGTACTCGAGGAGCAAGAGAGAGCACAAGGAGCACCTGAGACTTGTATTGCAGATATTGAGAGACTCGCAGCTCTATGCCAAATTCAGCAAGTGCGAGTTTTGGCTCGACAGGATTATCTTTTGGGGTCACGTGATTTCAGCACAAGGGATTTCTGTAGATCCGAGCAAGGTCGAAGCAGTTCTGAACTGGGAGAGACCTAGGAATGTATCTGAGATACGTAGTTTCTTGGGTTTGGCCGGCTACTATAGGCGTTTTATTGAGAAGTTTTCTTCGATAGCCAAGACTATGACGCAGTTGACTCAGAAGGATAAGAGATTTGTGTGGACTGATGAGTGCGAGTACAGTTTTCAGACGCTGAAGGAGAAGTTGACTACTGCTCCTGTCTTGGCCCTAGTGTCTGGATCTGGAGGTTTCGTGGTGTGCTCCGATGCTTCTCCGAATGGTTTAGGGTGTGTTCTGATGCAGAACGGGTACGTGATTGCGTATGCGTCTCGACAGCTGAAGCCTCACGAGACGAGGTACCCGGTTCATGATTTGGAGTTGGCTGCGATAGTGTTTGCCTTGAAGATTTGGCGGCATTATCTCTATGGGGAAGAATTTGTGGTGTACACCTACCACAAGAGCCTGAAATATATCTTCACGCAGTCAGATTTGAACATGAGGAAACGACGCTGGATGGAATTGCTTAAGGACTTTGACTGTGAGATTCAGTATCATCCTGGGCGAGTGAACTTGGTAGCAGACGCTCTAAGTCGAAAGAGCCAGCCTGATATGTTAGCATCCTTGAGTATTTCGAAAGTTCATGAGGAGTTGAGTACTTCTAGTTGGCGATTCCAGCCGGGTGATCAGTATTTCTTTGTTTCTTCTCTTAAGGTGGAACCGCAGATTGTGATGGACATCAGGGAGGCGCAGAGGACCGACCCCTATATCCATGAGTTGAGGATTAAGGCGCTGTCAGGTCAGTCTGATGATTTCTCTGTTGCTTCTGATGGGTGTTTGAGGTTCAGAGGGAGATTAGTAGTTCCGAACCTGATTGATTTGAAGGAGACCCTCATGAATGAAGCACATTGTAGTCGGTACAGTGTGTATCCAGGCAAGCGAAAGATGTACCATGCCTTGAAGTCTCACTACTGGTGGGCAGGTATGAAGAGCGACATTTCTGCTTTTGTTGCTAGATGTCTGAATTGCCAGTAGGTCAAGGCTGAGAGAATGAGACCTGGTGGATTGCTCCAGAGTTTAGAGGTGCCCCAATGGAATTGGGAGCACATCGCCATGGATTTCGTGACTCATCTACCTCGATCGAGTAGGGGATGCGATGCGATCTGGGTTGTGATTGATAGACTTTCAAAGTCAGCCCGTTTCATTCCCTATGATGTGAGGTGTTCGATGAAGAAGATGGCGAAATTGTACATCGACCATGTGGTTAGATTGCATGGAGTTCCGGTTTCGATAGTGTCTGACAGAGATCCGAGGTTCACTTCTCGCTTTTGGAAGGGTCTGCAAGCAGCAATGGGTTCGAGATTGGCGATGAGCACAGCCTATCACCCACAGACAGACGGACAGTCTGAGCGGACTATCCAGACTTTAGAGGATATGTTGCGAGCAGTGGTGATGGATTTCAGTGGTGGCTGGCAGGATTCGTTATCCTAGTCGAGTTTTCGTATAATAACAGCTACCAGGTGACTATTGGAATGGCTCCGTTTGAGGCATTATATGGTCGAAAGTGCAGATCCCCGATTTGTTGGGAAGAAGTTGGCGAGAGACAGCTTTCTACACCGGAGTTTGTTCAGCACATGAAGGATCAAATTGTCTTGATTCGGAGTAGAATGAAAGCTGCCCAAGACCGTTTCTCGAGCTATGCTAATATAAGACGTCGACCGTTGGAGTTTGAGGTTGGCGATCGTGTCTTTCTCAAGATTTCTCCTTTCAAGAGCGTGATGAGATTCAGATTTAAAGGCAAATTGGCTCCCAGATTCGTTGGTCCCTTTGAGATTATCGAGCGGATTGGACAATTGGCTTATAGACTGAGGCTTCCCGAGGAGTTAGCCGCGATGCATGACGTGTTTCATGTGTCAATGTTGAGAAAATATGAGCCGGATCCGTCCCATGTTTTGAGAACTGACGAAGTTGAGCTGGATTCTGCCTTGAGTTATGTCGAATATCCGGTACAGATCTTGGATAGGAAGGAGAAACAGCTGAGGAACAAGATAATTCCGTTGGTGATGGTCCAATGGAGCAAGCATGGCCAAGAAGAAGCAACCTGGGAAGTTGAGGAAAAGATGAGACAGGATTGGCCTCATCTGTTTGAGCACTGATTGTGCAGAATTTCCAGGTAAATTTCTGGTTTTGCATTGAATTTGATTAGTTGTTTGTGCTGATTTGCATGTTTGATTGGTTCTGCCTTGGTTTGTCTTTGATTTCGAGGACGAAATCTCTTAAGGTGGGGAGAATGTGAGGAATCAGATTTCTAATTAGTAATTAATCGGATTTTGAGTTAGATTAGTTACGAGAATTGCGAATTTAGATTTCTGGAATTTCGAATTTTGGTGAAATCTGATTTGGAAAATATTCAGATCTCTAGTTGAGATTGTCCAGATTTTAGTTTGTGTTTTTCGGGTGAAATCTGGTCGAGAAATGTTGAGGTTTAGAGTGAATTTGATAGAGATCTGTTTTTCCCTTAGCGTTGCTTGTTTTGTCGCGAAAAGAAGAGTAAACGCTGCGTTTTGGTGAAAGCTGTTCGAATTAGAGAAAGCTGGATCGTGAGAGCTGTTCAGCGTGAGAGATATGCTGACGTAAGCAGATTTCACGAGCTGGTCAACGAGAAGCGTTGACCTCTGTTGTTGCGTAGGCGTGGAATCTGTTTTTGCTCATACGCCGTCGTTTTGGACTTGCGCGCGAGAGCAACGTATGGAGCGCTAAGATCTGTTTAGCCTGCGACGTCGTTTCGTGTTTTAAGCGCTGAGATCTGTCTTGCGTTTTGCGCGTGTTTTGGCGCTGAAATCTGTTCTAGTTAAACACTGTCATTTTGGCTTGGAGCGTTGCGTTGAGCGCTGGGATCTGGTAGTGCTTATACGCAGTCGTTTTGACTTATAAGCAAGAATTTTTGAAGCGCAGGATTCTGGTGGCCATTGCTTTGTGCGAGGGATCTGTTTTGCGATAATTTGAGTTGTAGGAATCTGTTTTTCTCGGTGTTTGACTTTCTTTGTAGCTTATTGAGTAGAGGATATAAAGATAAGTGTTGAGTTACACTTAGAGCATTCGAGACCCGATATTTCTTATCCTCAAACTCGAAACCCTCGAAATAGCTACTGTTCACCGTCACTTTCTATCGCCATTTCCCGTTGATTCCGACCTCCGTTTTTCGAGTTCTTGGTAGCGTTGGAAACCTCTTGAAAAGTCCTTTCTTTTCCTGCCAATCTTGGAGGCTGTTTTGAGCTGAGACGAGAGCGCAAAGCTGCTGAGTTTCGGGCAGTAGGTTGCACCGTGCGTTTCCATCTTTTGGATGAGCTTTCTTTCGTTGATTTGAGCTTTGTTCTGGTATGTTAAGGCCTAAGTAGAAGTGTAGAACTTGCGTATAGATTCTGGCCGTAGGATTAACGTGTGTGTTCAGCAGAATTGAGCTACGAGTTTTCATACCTTGCACAGATTTGTTGCTGGAAGTCTTCGGCCTTGTGATTTTGAGGCTAGGCGGAATCTGTTCACAGGATGTGAGATCTGCCGTGCCCTGTCATGTTTGTGAGGTATAATTTTGAGGATTTAAGGTATGAATTGATCAGCCCTTAGCAGTTGTGATCTTGAACATGTCTATAACTCGATGTTGTGAAATCTGTGGCTTTTCTGCTATGTGCCTACGTGAACCAGTTGCTGATTTTGTTTGAGTATGCATACTGTTTTTCGGTTTAGGCATTTTATGTATTGAGCATGGATATTGAATGGCATTCATGCATACATCTTGAGCCTGATTTACAGATTTGATTTGATAACCTGATTGGGTGCCACGTTGTGACTGGCCGACTGTTGGGTCGTGCCCGAAAAGTTCAACGCTATCGTCGGAGCTGTGACTACCGGATACGAGTGTCTACCGCCGAGCTGTGATGGGCTGACGGGCCCCGATGATCACGGACCGATGATTTCCCGGTTGATAGACCGTGGTATAGAGGCAACTTGATATGATTTGCCGGTTGATGCACTGTCCTAGTTGACCGATTTCCTTTGACAGCCTCATGCATTCATAGCATTGATTTATAGCATGTTGCATGTTTATCTGCTTTGATAGCTCTTCGTACTGAGGCTTGACCTCGTACTTGTTTCCTGATTTTGTCTTTTTTGGGTCTGCGTTGCCCATTTGCAGGAGCTTCAGGTAACCAAGCTGGGCAGAGTGGAAGTTCAGCTGGTCGATCCCCGCGTCCCTGAGTCCCAGTCTATATATGATATGTATTGAACCGGGGGATGCCCCGTGTTATCATGTATTGGAGATCTGTATTTGATTTTATATTATGTTGTTAGTTGTTGCATTTGAGTTTGAGTCAACTCATATTTGAGTATCGAATATTTTGAATGTACGATTTGAAGTTCAGGCCCATTGTATTTCGAAAAATTTTTAAGCCCTGATTTCCAGCTTCCGTGTTTATGCGCTTATTATGTGTTAATTGTTAGTAATTAGCACGGGGCCTGACAAGTTATGTAAGAAAGTGATTTTGAATTGTAGAAAAGCTACCTAGATCTTTTAAGTAAGAAATTTCGAGGACGAAATTTTGTTAAGGGGGGGTAGGTTGTAATGCCCAGATATTTTAGAGGCCACAAACTAGAAAGATATGAGATTGAGGGATTACAATGCTATATTATTTCGATCCATGAATAGATTCAGTTTCAGATTTCATGTCTTACGTGATGATCAACCTATTGTTATATCTTGGGTTGATAACTAGATTTTAGAATGCAATAACAGTAGATGTCTAGTGGTTCCAGCAAGCCAATCGAATCCTTTTGTTTTAACTAAAATAGTTCGGTTTCCATATGCATCATTTTTATTTTGAAAAACAGAGCACGCTTATAATGGATTTTTGGACATATCGATTAAACGTGTTTCCCTTCAGTAGGCATTCTAAATCATATAAATAGGATGATAAGTAGCTCATGCATCATTATCTTCAAAATCAAATCATTTAGAAGCGGTGCTCTCTCTCAAAAAGCCGAACAAAATACTTTCAAAGTGTTTTAAAGGAAACAGGCGGTGCGTTAGGAGTTGCTGGATTTCTACCGTGATTTGTGTTCAAGAATTCAGGCAAGTAAACTCTGTTTCTTGCTCACTCAGTGAAAGCATATATATTCAATTCTGTTTGCATGTTTATATGAGATTTTAAAGAAAGGAAGATGGCTTCGGCTGTTCTTCAAAAACCAGAAAGTTCATGCTCTGTTTTATGAAGGTTGCGTTTTACTGTATTTTTGGATCCAGAATGTTTACAGAAAATGGTTTGATGATGTTCTTTTAGTTAGTTCTTGAGTTTTCTTCAGAAATTCCATCGAAGTAGCTTACAATTAGCTTATTCGATCATTTCCAGAAATTTCTTTAGAAATTTTGAATTATTCAGACAAAGGAAAACCATCGTCATTCACCTGGTTAAGTCTGAAAGCTGGTTCTTATACCACTACTGATATTGCTTTGTCGAAAATATTCTAAGTATAGATTTCAGCTATTGCATTGTTTGAGTTCAGTAGTTGCGATCAGCAGACGCACTATTTCATGTTCAGCTGTTGTATATTTTATTGTTCAGCAGCTGATAGTTCGTTCGTCAATATATAGTTTGTTCATCAGCTATTAGTATTCAGCAGATGCATTGCTTTTATAAATTCAGCAGATGCATTTATTTTTGCTAAAACCAGCAGGTGTATTTCTTTGTTAACACCAGCAGGTGCATTCCTTTAGTAGAATTCAGCAGCTGCATTCCTTTGTTAGAATTCAGCAGTTGCGTTGTCTTCGTAACATTCAGCAGATGCACTGTTCACCAGCAGATGCATTCATTTTTTATAAAATCAGCAGATGCGTTTTATTGTCAAATTTCAGCAGTTGCAATATTTATATTCTTTGTCTTTGCAACTGGTTTTCCTATTCCTTGCGTACTGGTACTGTTTCATTCAGTCTGGTATTAGTCTTGTCGACTGGTACTGTTCATTCTCGTTTTCTTCAGCAGTATAACGAAATTTTCAGAATTTGATTCCTTATTCAATTCCGAATCATTTCAAAGATTGTATTCGATTTAATTGACAGATTCAAGTAGCATTTTTATTCAGTTTTCATCTTCGCAAGCTTTATAGAGAAATCCTTTACAGTTCCAGAACATCATTAGACAAAAGAAAAACCAGTAATTCGTGCAAGAGAGAAAGAAAACAGATTTTTTAGAAAGAAAAGAAAGAGCAGAACGATATTTTAGAAAATATTTTAAGTTATGACAACAAAGAGGGTCCCCAGAAGAAGGGTGAGTGCGCGGCTGACGAACCGTGTGCCCTTTCAACAGAAGAAGGATCAGGTGTATAGGTCGACGGATCTGTATATCCCTTCACCTTGAGCCATAGTGCTAGAAACTGATATCCGGAGTTTGATCGAGCGAATTGGACCAAAATATTTAGAGTGTTGTCATAATTTGAGAAGAGCGCAAATGTGATTTTAATCACAGCTCCAGAGAATGTTTAAAGAAAATGTTTTCAGAATTTGATTATGTTTTATGCTTTCAGTTCCTGTTAGAATTCTCAGATATATTTATTATGGCGCTTGTTCATTCTAAAACGTACGCAGATTTCAGTTATGTATTCAGCTTCTAGTTTCAGTTTCTATTGCATGATTTTGCTATTCCAGATTTACCTGCTGAGCCTTTGGGTCACTAGTTTTCATTAAGTGCAGGTAATCAGCAGTAAGAGCTGGAGGAAGATGATCAGAAAGGGAGGATGTGTTTATCGTGGACATCTTCCTTTGTTTCTTTCAGACTTTTGATTTTGATGTACAGAACTTAGTTATAGTTTTGTATGTTAACAGATTTCTTGTTCCTTATTTTTGTAGAAATCAGTATGAACTTTTGGTGTAAAGATATATGCAAAGTCACTGGTATTTTATCAGCCGATATATCAGTTCCGCGTGAGTCATTTTATCAGCAGAGGATTTAGTTCAGCGTTTTGTATACCCTTCCTGCTGATTTCCTTCACTTGTTATGAAACGTGTTTACCAGATTTTAATTCTACTTCCGCTCACGTCATTGTTTCAATTGTTCCGCATTTCAGCAGTAATGAATTGTGTTTATTCGCAATTTAGTCCAGAATTTTAGTAACGACTTTTATGTTTATTAAGATCGAAATTTTTTGGTCTTTCAATTCGAACCGCAAATTTCTAAATTTCTTTTGAGAAAAGTCCGGTCGTTACAGACGCCATCACATAGCATCGAGTCTTAAGCTCGTCGTCCCACCATTGTTTAAGCGTAACCAGCTCCTCAGGACTGATATCGGCAGGGACTTCCTTCGGAGGGCTCTTCTCTATCGTATAAAGAAGTTTCTCCGAAGCCAACACAATGTTGAGGTTTTGAAGCCAGTCTTGGTAGTTCAGACCGGTGAACTTGTTGCTATCTAGTATAGCAGCGAGTGGGTTTTTGATCGAAGACATTATAAATGCAGTTATACTGAAAAAAAAAAGACAATCATCACTAACTATATATAAAATAATCGCTAAGACATAAAACAAGGTCGTTAAGTTTTATGAATTATCCTCCCACTATTTTAACGATTTCACCACCCTCTAATGAAATCGAGAAAGCAAGTTTCTTTAGTGGGTACACGGAGTCCAATCAAGCAATCATGGACCCGAATTATATCAGCCATCCATGACCCCCAAAAGGTAGTTTCCGATTGCAACCGATGCAACCTCCATGTATTCACCTCACGTCCAGTAAGGGCCCAATAATATGACGCCGTTTACTGTCACGTGTCAAGATGACCCATCAATGTTGAGTCGTGAAGGACGGTCCCCTTAACGTCCCCAATAATATGAGCCAACGTTAAAAGGAGTTCCAAGCGACTCACAACAATTGTCAATGGCGTGGACAGCTTTCCGGCATACATAACCCCCTCAATAATATGAGCCGGGCCATGTATACGGGTAGCATCGGCGTACACCCATTGTTGATGGAAGGTAAGGAAATTTAAACAAATTTAAATCCCCTTTGGTTTATCGAATAAAATTTTATCTTGATATTAGTTTTAAAATGATCGATCGCGAGAGCTATGCGGTCCGTGGTTGCCAATCACGGACCTGGGTCCAATCCTAGGTGAAATGCAATATGCAATGCAATCCTATTACATTTTGCTTCCGGTTTTACAGATCTTCGGTCTTCAATATCTTTGATCGTCATCGGGCCCACCATCTTCAAAAGTCCTCCCACTAAGTCTAGTAATTTACAATAAATTTCGATGACACATTAGGGATACATTTTAAGGGGTGGGAACGGGCCACAAACAGAACCACTTTAAATATGATAATCAATGATATTAAATACAACCGAAATCGCAAAACCTAAAGCATACACCTAACACATTGGGGCATGGCTCTCGATCATCCCAATCATTCAATCAATCTAATTAATATGCATAAATTAAATAATAAAATTATTTATCGCAAAATCATATTTTAATCATAAAATCGCATTTTATAATAAAATCGTATTTTGTCGATAAAATCCAATTTTAATCAACAAAATCATATTTAATTATAAATCATATTTTACAATCAAAATCGTATTTTGCAATTTAAATTGCATCATATTGGGCCAAAAATATTTTTGGGCCCAAAATCTCAAAAATGTCAAAATTGACCAAAATCGGTCCGATATAGAATATCGGCCCGAAAACTTCATGGGCTGCCCGGGACAGGCCCGAACAAGACCTAGAAGAAATCAGCAGTCGCAACGCTGCCGGAGACGTCGCCACACGGCGGCCACCGCCATCAAATCGTGCGCGGCACAAGGACGAGCGCGGCAGCGACATGCGCGGCGCAGCCGCGCAATGCGATGCGCTACCAGCGCATCTCCGCGTGCAGCTTCCTCGCATCGTGCCCGACGATGTGCGCAACCAATTGCGCAATGAACGGCCGAAATCTCAGGCCATCGCGCGGCCAGTGAGCGACAAGAAGCTAACCATCGCGCGGCCAGCACGCGATCGCCCGCGCGGCCAGCGCGCAATCACCCGCGCGCCAATGCACGCGGTGGGGCGCCGCCATGCGCGGCGGCGCCTCGTTCATCTTCATCAAAATTTTTATTTTTTTTTTCAATCTGAAAATCAAGATTAGATACAATTATGGCAACAATTGTATTGAATGATCCGAGCCATAGCTCTGATACCACTGTTGGTGAACTGTGGCGGATCCGGATCCCGTCTCCCGGCGGCGCAGCGGAAGATTAAAATTAGCACCGGGAAACGTTCAATACAATATAACAGCGCTATAAACTACGAACCATTCATAGGGCGCTTAGTAGATTACCTTGCTGGCGACTTGCGCCTGGCTCCAACCGGAACTACAAGAAGACCGGCTCTTCACGGTAGGCGGCTGTAGATTCGTCAATCAGGTCCACGACCGGAAGGGAGACTCCTTCGTCAGCCTGCACTAGAAGGCCTGACGAGATCAGCGTGGACGGATTCTCCTCGAAAAACTGATCGGAGCAAGTCCGATCAATCAACGGCGGGCGGCGGCCGACGGCGGGAAGCGGCGGCAGC